>CAUYON010063256.1:0-52513 GCA_963573935.1 Arctocebus calabarensis
CCCAGGAGTTGGAGGTTGCTGTGAGCTATGATGCCACAGCACTCTATCCAGGGTGACAGCCATGTGTGGTACATATTCAAAGGGTCAGGAGAAAACTTCTAAATACGGATCAAAAATGTTTTCATATAGTAAACGAGAAAATATCATGAATTGTATGTCAATCAGGTTGGTAAAAATATCTCAGATTGCATGTGAAGCTCCCACACTGTACCCCATGGTTGAACTAATGTACACAGCTATGATTCAATAAAAAAAAAATAAAACAAAATAATTTTTTTTCTTTCAAATTTTATTTATTATTTATTTATTTTTTAAATTAACACTTGTTAAATCTAGATAGATTATATGTAATTATTCGTTGTATTATCCAGCTTTGAAACTTTTTTTTTTGAGACAAGAGTCTCACTTTATTACCTTTGGTAGAGTGCCGTGGTGGCATAGCTCAAACTCTCGGGTTCAAGTGACTCTTCCCTCAGCCTGGGAGTAGCTGGGACTACAGGCTCCCACCACAATGCTCAGCTATTTTTAGAGGTAGGGTCTTGCTCTTGCTCAGGCTGGTCTCAAACTCGTGAGCTCAGGCAATCCACCCACCTCAGCCTCTAAGAGTACCAGGATTATAAAGGCATGAGCCGCTGAGCCTGGCCTTCTTTCAAATTTTAGAGAATGGTTTTTCACTAGTTGGTTTAAATGTCTTCTTAGCATCATCATAAAATTGACAAATACATTAAAGAAAAAATATATAGAGAGAGCGAGTTTCACTATTATTCATTGTTTAGCTAACTCCATATTAACTTTTGATAACTTCAGTTACTTTTGGCCAGTCTTTCTAATTTCAAGGGTCATACTGTCTGACAACGTCGGTCTACTAGATGGCAATAAAGAGCTTATATGGGGAGTAGAAATGTCAGGTCTCTTTTTCTTTGTGATTTTGCATGCACTGCTAGTATTTTCAATCATTGAGTTCCTAACAAATTCTTTTAAGTCAGTTGTCTGTTTTGTGAAGGTTAGATCAGTTTAAACTGGATAATGTATCTATAGATCTACTGAGCAGGCATGAGAAGGTATCAGTATGTCACAACTGAGCCCCGGGTTATAAAATCCCAAGTGCACGAGGATGCTTGAATGTCTGTTATTCTGACCTTGGAAATGTGCCTTTGTCAGTCTGGTTTAGCTGTATTAAAATATAAGAACAAACATCCATCTACCAGCACAGGAAATAAATTATTTTGGGGTTAGCCAGCCTAGGCCTTTCATTCTCTGCTGAGATTAATTATTGCTAAATAATTAGAGTTTTAAGCAGTGATTTGTGTTCAGAAAGTACTAAAAGAATGTTTATTAAATTGTCTTTGTGTGTGGGAAAGTAGTATTGTATATTGTCTATTTAATAAAAAGATAAATGATTAGTTTTATAACTTGAAAAAAATGGAGAAATCTTTGAGAAGAAGAGGGTATTTGTTTATGGCGAGAGAGAAATGACTTAATATGGAGGATAAAAATTATAAAAAGATATGGATTTTACATATCAGAGCTCAGGGCTTTGAGTGAGCGAGGGAGTGGTTGGCAGTTTGCTGTGGAAATTGCTTATAACTTTGGCAAGTGATTTGGTGATAGTCTGCCTCTAAAATAGATGTTTGTGTTTTTGTTTTTTGTTGACCATGTAATGAATATTTTGCTTTTGAAACTCAAAAATAATGAGGGAATGTTAGTTTTGGTCTATTTTAATACAAATATTGAAAAATGTATTTTGAATGTTTGTGTTTCATAGTATACCTTTTATTTTTTGAGGAGTTGAATGTTATAGAAATCAGGTAGCAAAACCATTACAAGTTTTGTTTTTAAAGGTATATGATGTGAGTTTTAGTATCAATATAGTATTCAAATTTATTTCTTATTTGTTGTCAGGCAGCACGGATTATTGCCAAGTTAGCTGCTTGGGGAAAAGAACTTATGGAAGGCAGTGACTTAAATTACTATTTCAACTGGATAAAAACTCAGCTGAGTTCACAGGTAAAAGAATTTTCTTTCTTGGAAAGGAATATAACAGCCGTGTTCTCTTAAGCTATTTATAGAAAATATGTTAAATTACAAAAAAAGTTTTATTAAAATAATGCCATTTTACCTTGATAAGTAAGCCTGACCACTATAAGGTGTAATAGTGTGCTTTGCTTTTTCTTTCTTTGATTGGCTTCAATTCAAACTTTTCTATCACTTGGTGTTTCCAACTTGCTCTTTTTAGGGGTCAGGGTGTGTCTTCCTTTTAGGTGGCTGCCAAGATTACACAGATTGGAGAATGGGAAGCACCTGCGGAACTCCACAGACATGCTCAAGTAAGGGTTGTGAGAAAGGGAAAGAAATGGTGAGCAAGAGAGAGAGCCTGCGGGCCAGTTTCAGGCTGAGACTCCAGGTGCCTCTCACCAGGATGTGTGTGAGAAAGTTTGGTTTTGGGAGAGCACTCTGAAAGTTGAGGCCTTTTATGCTCTTTTGGTCACTTAACCAGGCCAAGCCATCTACCTGGTTATACCAGTGAATGAACTGGTCCTGGCTGCTGCTAAAGGAGTGTTGACTGCAAACAGCACATAATAGATCATTAATCAGCTCACGTGTCCTTGTCTGGTCCTATCTGCACCAGGCGTCCAGCTGTCTGTGGGTGAGCCTGGGATGACTTTGACTCCTGCAGTGGTTTGTTGTTATGATTTCGTGGTTTCATTGTGGAATTGAAGGGTTTGGGCCACAGTGAAGCATGCGGCTTGCTTATTGGTCACTTTGGTTGCTTCCCTGTCTCTGTAGCTCTGCTTCTCCATGCAGGAAAATAACCTGCAGGGGTAGTGGCTAGAAAAATGACAGGTTTTCAAAACAGTGGGACAGGAGATAGGGCACTAAAGGAGGCTCTGTGGAGGGTTTGTTTAGGCTGTCAGTGTTGAAGTGTTCGTTAGGAAGGGGGAGGTTTGGTGAGAATGATGCTCAGAAAAGGAGAATGAAGACGGGGGGGGGGGGCAGAGCATTCTGGGGATGAAAAGTGGAAGAAAATGGGTGTGGGTGTCATGGCAGAATGGGATCAGGAGAAATAATAATTGATAGGTTGTTAGATTACAAATAAATGTCTATTTGAAATAGAATTTTTGTAAGTTGTAATTTAGACTTTGGGTGATCTTGTAATAGATTTTAATTTGCAGCCATGAGAGATGCCCTGGTATTTTCCTTAGTTAGACTTCTTGTCTTGTCATTATCTGCCTTTTTTGGGAGCTTACTTACTGTTTATATTCGGATAGAGATTAATGTTATAAAAAATAAAATCTTTATTATATATTAATAACATCAATTTAACCATTTTGGGGGCCTTGGTTTTAAAAACACTTTTAATTTTTTAAATTTTATTTATTTTTTTATTGAGACAGAATCTCACATTTGGCCCTCAGTAGAGCCACCAAGTTGCAGATTTTACTGAGTTTGTGAGGTACCTACACTGAGAAAAAAAATATAGATGCATTCAATACGATATCCTCCCCTTTATTTTCCTACTTTGAAATGATCTCCTTAAAATGAACTTTATTCTGTTTTAATTTAATTTTTGGGAATAGTGGTAGTTAGGCTCTACTGTAACTAAATTCATAAAATGAAAATTGGTAGGAAGAGTGTATGCTGTAGTTGCTATTAGCTTTGGGACCATTTTACCTTAGATTTTTGTTATAGGAATAAAATTTATAGTATACCTTATAGGTGATTTATCACTTTTGGAATGATTAATTCTGTTTGTAATTAATCATGTCCAACAATTGGGGGAAAGTATTTCTCTCTTCCCCAGTGGAAGCAAATACTTCAATGTCTATAACAGCTTTTTTGGCTGGGCATGCAGGGAGGCTAGGGTGGAAGGATTGCTTGAGGTCAGGAGTTCAAGATTAGCCTGAGCAAGAGTGAGACCCCATCTCTACTAAAAATAGAAAAATTAGCCAAATGTGGTGGTGAGCACCTGTAGTCCCAGCTACTCAGGAGGCTGAGGCAAGAGGATCGCTTAAGAGCAGGAGTTTGAGGGTGCTGTGAGCTGTGATGAGCAACAGAACAAGGTTCTATCTCATGAAAAAAAAAATCAAGCTTTTTGGTATTAGATAAATACTCTTCAAGACGTTTTCTGTACCTTTCTAGTGAACTCTTTTTATCACAGACTCTTCAGTGTGAAGTTGTGGTTTGTTGTTTCTGCTTTGCAAATCTTCCTGCTGCAAGGTGCTTCTTAGGGCACTGGCTGAGTCTGGCTTTTCTTCTCGGAGTCTGGTCATTGTTTCTGCTTGGCTCCCGTGGCACTGTCTCTCTTACTGTGGGCAGACTCTCTTTCTATAGCCTTCTATCAGGATTGAATCACAAGCTTCTTGTTTACAAAAAGTAACATAGAATTATTCGCATTTTATTTGCTATTTTGTTCAAATGTTATGTGATAGTGCTGTATCTGGAGGTCTCTTTTTCTCTATCATAAGTGTTTTCTCCCTCATGAAAAGGACCCCAGTTTCATGATTCTAACAGAAATAAATTCTCAAAAGTTCAAGTTTGTATATTTTGTTCTTTTACCTTATTTGGGGTTTTGGGGGGAAGTACTAGGTAGTATGTAAAGCATTGTACTTGGGTTATGGGGGCTCATGTCCAACACTTAGTAGCTAATAGTTATTGAATAAAACAAAATAAAGATATCCTTTTAGAAATTATCACTTTTTCTTGCACTTTCGCTTCTGACTTTCTGCCTTAACTTTTCTCTGGTCATTTCTGTTTAAGATCTTGATTGTCATTAGAACTTGTTCCATTGCTGTGGATAAACTCATTTTAAGTCTCATAATCTCATACGCTATCTTCCTGTCACCTTGCCCCTACCTTGAAAAGTTTTACCACGAAACATAGTTCAGTTTAAGGTAGGCACTTCACTGGGAAAACAATTTAGTAAGTAAATCCCGAGTCTTGGAAATTTGCATCAGCATCACCTATAAAATTTAGCTGGAGCTTAGTATTCAGTTTATTATTATTCCAATTTATTGGTGAAGATATTATCTGGAAGAATGTAATAATGTACAGAATATTTTATATCATCCCCATGCTTTTGTTAAGTGGAATTGGGTGAAAATTATGGAGCAAATGTCATTAAGAAGAATTAGGGAAAAAGGTTGCTTAGCTTCCTTTCGTAAGTTGATAAATTAGGATAACATTAAAAGCAAAACTAAGTACTAAGTTATTTATTCCACAATAGAAACTGCGTGGTAGCGGTGTTGCTGTTGAAACAGGAACGGTTTCTTCAAGTGATGTAAGTATTTTCCTTCTTAATTCGCTGGCCTCCTCACAACCTGAGTCATAGACATTTAAAATTTTGAAGGTGTGTGCTAGTTTCCAAACTGTCAGTCTGTGGACTTGATGTGTAGTAAGAGTGTGTAAGCATTTGTGGTCTGTGGTGGACATGACACTTGTTCTTCCCTGTTGCTCTTTTCTTTACGCCCCTTTGTTTCAGGACTTAGAGTCGACGCTGGCGCCTGAATTCACAGGCACAACTGAAGAGACTAATCGCAGTTTCTCTTTTCAAACTTCAGTTGTCTGATAAACTAATATCTGTCTAGTCAATGGCTAAACAATATATCAACAATTGAAAGAAATTCAGTGATGGTGCTAAAACTCAGCCGCTGCCCTGCGCAGTTCAAGGCTGTCTATGGGGCTAGGTGGTGGCCAACCCCTAAGCCTCCCCCCTTTTTTCCTTTTTTGACCAGTCTCTCCCTACATTTTTGGAGAGTCAGAAGTTAAGTTAAAGGTTAAAGCTAATCATAGCCCTCCTTTCTGGGCTAAAGTTATCTTTTCCATTTGTGAATGGTTTAACTTTGCTGTATTCTTGAAATAGCTCAGAAACTGACAGTGAATTTGGACAAGGAAAGATGGACATGACTGGAGCCCACTGAGAGAAAGGGAAAAGAGAGAGATGTAGATGGATGCACCTAGCTTTATTTGTTGGAAATACCTCTGGGAAACTGGAAAGCATGTGAGAGGGTAGTTCTCCAACCCACCTGTAATAGACCTCAGTGAAGCTCCGTAGGAGCCATGGAATATCCATATTGGTTACTGGTCCTTCCAGAATCTGAGTTGAACGTATTCGTATGTATCTACCAAGACCATAGATGGCAGCGGAATCCATTTTCAAAGCCAAGAGCTGGTCTTCTCTTGGGGCATGAATCGAAGGCGTGACAAATACTATGTTGGGCCAGAAAATGGCCTATAGCTTACTGAAGTGGAATCAGAACAAGATGCAGAGCTGGATGATGAACCATCTTGGGGTCAGGGTGGGGACAGGAAGTGGTGGTAGGGAGGAAATCTAGGTGTTCAGTTAGAAGCAGATGTCTAAATTGAGAACCTTTATTTCTTGAGACTTGAATTACTATCAGTTTGAAATTTCGAAAACTTGTACATTTTAGACTTATTGGTAGATTTTTTTTAAAAGGCACTTTTGGAATCCTTTGTTGTATAAACTTAGGTGAGTGGTTAAAGTATTTGTAGGTTATTAAAGCTTAGATATGGAGGTACAGATTCTGCTGACACGACATTCTTGTTTTGCTATTTCCTGTCCAGTGTCTTGGAAAAACAAAACTGATCAATTGAATTGGCAGTGTGTTTGTCTGAATGGTTTATCTGGTAGATTCACACACATCTTAAATGGAAATTACACATCTGGGGTCATTGTAAGGAAAACGTGGCCTTTGATTTCCCTCCTTCTTCCTTGAGTGCTTCTCAGACCTGAACATCTTCTCAAACTCTTTCTAAAGGCTGTACTTTTTCAGATGTCTGTCCACTTGAATAGTAACTCCATGAATTAGAGTAGGGTGTCAACACTTCCTTTCATACTTATATATTTTTTAAATTTTCAAAATCTAATTTAATTTAATTCATTTAATAAGCCCACAAGTCAAAAAAAAAAAAAAAAGATGCCAAAGAAAAGAGAAGATATCCATCAGCCAGTAACAGGTTTCATTTTTTTACTAGGAAAAAAAATTGTCCTTAGTAAGATTTGAAAAGAGAATGAGGCCAATTCATTTTGATCCTGTGGCAGTACTTTGAAGCTTGCTTTTTAACCTAGTCAATTTTATGTTTCCAGATGTTATGAAAGGCCATGTATGCAGGAAGCAACACCAGTGCGGATCTGAGTATTTCATTTTCCCAACTCTGTGATGATTTGGACCTTCCTTCTGAAAGCATCTTTAAAGAATTCTTCAAGCTGTGTGGAGAATGCTAGGTCTGCAGGGGTTGCTGTAGGACAGTGGTTCTCAACCTCCTTAAAGCTGCGACCCTTTAATACAGTTAGAAGGGGTCGCGATCCACAGGTTGAGAGCTGCTGCTGTAGGAGGTTGTAGTTGATTGATGTTGTTGAGAACTTTTTTTTGCTTTGGCATTGTTTTCAGGTGAATAGTAAATCAACTGGTTTCCAGTATTTTTTCTTCCCATTTCAAGTCTGTGGACTAGTTTCTGAAGACCATCGTTCTTAAACCCCTGAAAGTGGAAATCTGGGGCTCCCACAGTGATGACTTCGTAGAGAGCATCTTTCAAATGAGGGCTGTGTATATACCTTTGTAGATATAGATTTGCTGGAACAAAATCTAATGCTTTTTCTTTGCTGCTGCTCAATTTGAAGGAGGACTCTGTTTACTTGCTATGTTCTGTCAGAATATCTTGGTACACTTTCGCCATTTGATCACAGTGAGTAAGGACCTGCTTTTTGTAGATTGACCAGTGTGGAGAAAGTTCAAGTTTTTTTAGCTCCTGGTTTCAACACAAATCTTCTGTGTCAAGGGAAATCATGTTCCTTAGGAATATGAAAAGAGAGTATGCTCTGAGACATTTGTTCCCAGATTTGCATTCCTTTATTGTCAGATGAGGGAAATTCATTTAATTTACTAGCTTTAACACTGCATTCAAAATAGGTCACACTTTCTGGGGCTGTACATTCACATACTGGTGCACACTTTCGTCCCTGTACATCTGTTGTGATCTGGTCAGCTTCTCCACCCCCTGTCACCCCTTCTTCGTGACACTGACTTCTATGGTGCCAGCCACTTTGCCACCACCCAGAGCTCTCAGGCTCAGGGACAGCAGTTGCTGCTTTGACTTCAGTAGCTCCCCCACTTTAAAACTGGAAGGGGATCCTTACCAGTGTTTAGGTAGGACACTGGTTTGAACATTACCTATTGAGTATAGAGGGTATTGCAAAGGATACAAATGAAGGGATGTGTAGGGCCTGGTAGTGGGGCAGGGCCCTCCCTGGCCGCCCACCTCTGGGAGCTGCCATACACTCAGTTTACCAGAAGCTTCTGATATTTGTATTTTCATAGGGGGATCTGAATCTGGCAGCTGGTGTTTGCTGAGCACTTACTGTGTGCCTGGCGCTGTCTCACTCGTTTTATGGATACATGTCCTTGAGTATACTGTCTCAGACGTGGGCTGCAACGTTAGCCTCATTTCATGGGTGAGTGGTAATGCCACGCAGGAAAGCACACCAGGCTGCCTGAAGTCACGCAGCTGCAGAGTGGCAGACACTCCAAAGGAATGCGTTACTTGGAGAATTACTTTTGAGGCAGTTGAACTGGAATTGGATTTGGGCATTCCTTAAGTGACATTGCCTACTCAGATTTTTTAATATATGGACCTTATATCTTAAAGTCACTTCAGATTTTCACAAAGCAGGGGAAAGTAGCTTAGTAAACTGCATTACCTGTTATTGCCACTTGATGTCAGTATAACACAAAGTTTTACACTACAAAGAGCGCCAGAAACTTGATTCAACAGAATTACTTTTTGAAACGGTCACAGAAGCATCATCTTAAGTTGTAAGTGAACCATTACATTTTAATTTAAATAACAGTATGTAAATGGAATTTCTTTAAAATGGACTATCATGTTTTCTCTAATTGTGAAAATAATAGATGATATCAAACTGTATGTTCTTATTTTAAACCGTTCAGTTTTTTATTGGTTCTGGTTCTTTTTTTTCCTTTTTTGGAGACAGGATCTTGCTGTGTCATAGGGCTAGAGTGCAGTGGCCCAGTGGAGCTCACTGCAACCTCAAACTCTTGGGCTCAAGCAGGCGTCCTCCCTCAGCCTCCCAACTACTTTGGACTACAGGAGTGTGCTACTAACACCTGGCTAATTTTTTGTAGACGTGGGGTATCACTATGTTGCCCAGGCTAGTGTTGAACCCCTGGCCTCAAGCAGTCCTTCTACCTGGGCCTCCTAGACGGCCACGATTATGGTCTGGGCCTGATGGCTCTCAACAGTTCTGTCTCGTAGAACTTCCTGTGATGTTGGAAATGTGCTGTGTGTCTGTACATATCTGTGTTATGGCAGTTCCTAGTCACGTGGGATTCTGGCATCCTTAGAAATGTGGCTAGTGTGAGTGAGGATGTAGATTTTCAATTTTATTTATTTATTTTTAAATAGTTTTTTTTTTAACCATAAAATTCATTCATTTGCAGTTCAGTGGTTTTTAGTATATTTAGAGTATGCAAGCATTTCCATCCCACTCTAACTTTGTAACATTTCAACACTGCCAAAAACAGCCTCCCCCCCAAACATCCACCCAGTACTCATTAGCAGTCTTCCCCATTCCTGCTGTGCCCTCCCAATGCCCAGCAGCCATTATCTACTTCCTGTCTCCAGACTTGCCTCTTTTGAGCATCTCATGTAAATGAAATCATGTACATCTTTCAATTAGCGTAATGTTTTCAAGATTCATCCAAGTTATAGCATGAAATAACAGCATTTTAGAATGAAGAGGGGACAAAAACCTTAGACTTTTTTTGCTTTAGGCTAAATTTCTTAGATTGTTTTTTGTGGTACCTCTAATATCCCTGTTGGGGGGGGGGGGTTAACTTTCCAGCTTTGACTTTGTTTTTAATTTAATGCTGTGCTCTGTGATGCTTGTCAGTCTTCTAGAATAGGTGGAGAACTTCCTTGATTTAGTTCTTTACTACTTTGTTGGTAAGTCCATAGTAATAAGTGCTGCCCAAGAAGCAAAAAGCAGTGGGCTGTGTCAGTAATTCACATAGTGCAGGCCTGTTCTTTAATTGTAATCTCTAGCTCATGAATTGTGAAATCTGTAGAGACCTAAAGTAACTCAAGTCAATACAAACGGTCCCTGGGCTTATGATAGTTCAACTTTTGTGATTTTTTTGACTTTACAATGATGCATTCAATAGGAATATATTTTGACTTTACAATATGCATGCAATAGGAACAGTAGTTTGAGTACACACACAATAGTTCTGTTTTTCACTTTCAAATATAGTATTCAAAAAGTGAGGTGAGATATTCTACACTTTATTATAAAATGGGATTTGGTTAGATGATTTTACCCAACTGTAGGCTAATGTAAATGTTCTGAGCTTTGTTAAGGTAGGCTAAGCTAAGCAGTGATGCTTGGTCGTTAGGTCTATTAAATGCATTTTTCAATTTGCAGTAGGTTTGTTCGCGCATAACCCTATCTTAAGTCAAGGAGTGTCTACATGTTTTTGTGTATATAAGTTTCAATAGTATTGTTAAAACAATTCTTGATGGTTCTTTGTTGTCCTTTATCTTCTTTTTACAAAGTTAATACTTTTCAAACATTGGGAATCTTTTAAATGTGCATAGAATGAATGTTAAGAAGAGGAGGAAGGATAAGAACCTATGACTTTTGTTTTTCTGGTAAGATTTTGGGAGGATTGCTTGGAGATATATTCTGGCAATGCAAAGAAAATTAAATGGTAAATTTAAGCACACAACTTTGTTTTTACGTGTCATTTTCAGAGTGTAGCACTGATAATAATAACTTAATACTATGTATTTATCAGCTGTTTTCTTGGAAGTTGTATACAGAGGAATAATTTATAAAGTAAATCATGTTTTCTTAGTTATGAAATCTCTGTGGATTCTGGGTATCAGCCCTTTCTTAGAAACGTAACCTGCAAATGTCCGCTCCCATTCTGAGGGCTGTCTACTTGCTTTACTTACTGTGTTCCTGGCAGTGCAGAAGCTTTTTAGTTTGATCAGATCCCAGTAATGTATTTTTGGTGTTGCTTCAGTTGCCCCGGGGGGTCCTCCTCTTAAAGTTTTCTCCCAGGCCAATTTCTTCAAGTGTTTTCCCTACACTCTTTCCAAGAATCTTTATGGTTTCATGTCTTATGTTTAAGTCTTTTATCCAGTGAGAGTCAATTTTTGTTAAAGGTGAAAGGTGTGGGTCCAGTTTCAGTTTTCTACAAGTTGCCAGCCAATTCACCCAGCACCATTTGTTAAATAGGGAGTCTTTCCCCCAATTTAAGTTTTTGATAGGTTTATCAAAGATCAAATGATGGTAAGTGTCTGGATTCATCTCTTGGTTCTCAGTTGTGTTCCATACATCTACCTCTCTATTTTTGTGCCAATACCATGCTGTTGAGATCACTATAGATTTATAGTATAGTCTGAAGTCTGATAGCGTGATTCTACCTGATTTGTTTTTATTTCTGAGTAATGTCTTAGCTATTTGAGTTTTTTTCTGTTTACATATAAAATGAAGTACTAGTTTTTCCAGATCTTTAAAGTATGACAGACAGAGGTGCTTTAATGGGGATTGCATTAAATCTGTAGATTGCTTGTATGGACATTTTAACAATGTTGATTCTTCCCAGCCATGAGCATGGTATGTTTTTCCATTTGTTCATAGTTTCATAGTTTCAAGAGTTCAAGAGTTTCTTAGTTCTCTTTATAGAGATCTTTCACATCCTTTGTTAGGTACACTCCCAGATATTTCATTTTCTTTGGCACTACTGTAAAGGGAATAGAGTCCATGACTGTTTTTTCAGCTTGACTATTGTTGGTATATATGAATACTATTGATTTGTGAGCATTAATTTTGTAGCCTGAGATGCTGCTGTATTCCTTGATCACTTCTAAGAGTTTTGTGGTTGAATCCCTGGGATTTTCCAGGTATATGATCATATCATCTGCAAAGAGTGAAAGTTTGATCTACTCTGACCCTATATGGATACCCTTGATTGCCTTCTCTTGCCTGATTACAATGGCTAAGACTTCCATTACAATGTTAAAAAGCAGTGGAGATAGTGGGCAACCTTGCCTGGTTCCTGATCTGAGTGTAAATGTTTTCAGTTTTACTCCATTCAATATAATACTGGCTGTAGGTTTGCTGTAGATGGCCTCTATCAATTTAAGAAATGTCCCTTCTATACCTATTTTCTTAAGTGTTCTGATCATAAAAGGATGCTGAATGTTATCAAAAGCTTTTTCTGCATCAATTGAGAGAATCATATGGTCTTTGTTTTTTAATTTGTTTATGTGATGTATTATATTTATAGATTTACATATATTGAACCAGCCTTGAGAGTCTGGGTCAAAACCCACTTGGTCATGGTGTATAATTTGTTTGATGTATTGCTGGATTCTGTTTGCTAGATCTTATTGAATATTTTTGCATCAGTATTCATTAGTGATATTGGTCTATAATTTTCTTATTTTGTTGGGTCTTTTCCTGGTTTGGGGATCAGGGTGATGTTTGCTTCATAGAATTCTTGTTGGGAAGTATTCCTTCTTTTTCTATGTTTTGGAAAATGTTAAGTAATATGGGCACTAGTTCCTCTTTAAAGGTTTGGTAGAATTCTGAAGTGAAGCCATCTAGTCCTGGGCTTTTCTTTTTGGGAAGATTTGTATAGTTGATGCTTTTTCAGAACTTGATATAGGACTGTTCAACATTTCCATTTCTTCCTGGCTAAGTCTAGGAAGGTGGTGTGATTTGAGTATTGGTCAATTTCCTTCAGATTTTCATATTTCTGAGAATAGAGTTTTATGTAATATTAAGTATTTTTTGAATTTCTGTGAAGTCTGTGGTTATCTTGTCTCTGCCATTTCTGACTGATGAAATTAGATATTTTACTCCTTTCTTTCTGGTTAGGTTAGCTAAAGGTCTATCTATTTTATTGACCTTTTTCAAAAACCAACTGTTTGATTCATTGGTCTGTTGTATAATTCTTTTATTTTCAATTTCATTTAATTTTGCTCTAATTTTGGTTATTTCTTTTCTTCTGCTGGTTTGGGGTTGGAATGTTCTTCCTTTTCCAGTTGCTTTAGTTGTCCCATTAAGTTGTTGGTTTCTTCTCTTTCTGTTCTCTTGAGGAAGGGTGCAATGCTATAAATTTCCCTCTTAGGACTGCTTTTGCAGTATCCCAGAGGTTCTGGTAGTTTGTGTCTTCATTATTGTTTTGCTCCAAAAATTTGGTAATTTCTTTCTTAATCTCATCTATGACCCAGGTATCATTTAGCATAAGATTATTTAGTTTCCATGTCTTTGTGTGAGTTTGCAGATTCCTGTTGTTACTGAGTTCAACTTTCATTCCATCATGGTCTGGGAAGATATAAGGAATAATTTCTATTTTTTAAAATTTGCTGAGGTTAACCTTGTGACCTATGATGTGATCAATTTTAGAGGATATTCCATGCACTGATGAGAAGAATGTGTATTCAGATTTGTTAGGATGAAATGTTCTGTATATGTCTGTTAAATCCAATTGTTGAATATTTGATTTTAAGTCTAAAATTTCTTTGCTTAGTTTCTTTCTTTTTTTGCAGTTTTTGTCTGGGGCTGGATTTGAACCTACCACCTCTGGCATATGGGGCCAGTGCCCTATTATGCTTAGTTTCTTATTGGAGGATCTATCCAACACTGCCAAGGGGTGTTAAAATCTCTAGCTATTATAGTGCTGGAGGAAATCAAGTTGCTCATGTCAGTTAGAGTCTCTCTTATAAATTGCGGACCAATCTGGTTGGGTGCACAAATATTAATAATTGAAATCTCGGCTCGGCTCCTGTGGCTCAACAGGCTAAGGTGCTAGCCACGTACACCTGAGCTGGTAGGTTCGAATCCAGCCTGAGCCCGCCAAGCAACAATAACGGCTGCAACCAAAATAATGGCTGGGCATTGTGGCAGGCGCCTGTAGTCACAGCTACTTGGGAGGCAGAGGCAAGAGACTCGCTTGAGCCCAGGAATTGGACATTGCTGTGAGCTGTGATGCTAGGACACTCTATCCAGGGTGACAGCTTGAGGCTCTGTCTGAAAAAAAAAAAAAATTGAAATCTCATTATGTTGAGGGTTTCCCTACTTATCTTTCCTTACTTTTGTTGGTTTAAAGCCTATTATATCTGTGAATAAAATTGCAACACCTGCTTTTTTTCTGATTGCCATTTGCCTAAATTATAAATGACCATTCCTACACCCTAAGTCTATATTTATCTTTTAAGGTAAGATGAGATTCTTATATGTAGCAGATATCTGGCCTGAGTTTTTGTATCCAGTCAGCCAACCTATGCTTCTTTAGAGGGCAGCTTAAGTCATTCCCGTTATTTGAGAGTAATGATAAGCCTGGCATTCTTTTGGGTATCGAAGTTTTTGAACGTTCAGTGGACATTTTTAATCCTTTCGCTACTATGGAAGGTGGGCTTTGAACAAAAATTTCTGAATGAGTTTACTTTGGTGGTAAAGTGTTGTAGTGGTTGTTGTGGAGGATGGGTCTGAGAATATCCTGGAGAGCTAGTATGGCAAATTTCTTCAGCATGTGACTGTCATTAAAGTATTTAATTTCTCCATCGTAAATGAAACTCATTTAGCTGGATATGGGGTCCTGGGTTGAAAATTGTTTTGTTTTAGGAGGTTGAAAGTAGATGACCATCCTCGTCTAGCTTGAAAAGTTTCAGCAGAGTGGTCTGTAGTCATTCTAATATTCTTCCCCTTGTAGGTTATGGTTTTCTTAATGTCTTACTGCTAGCAGTATTTTCTCCTTCATATTAACTTTGGTGAAGTTAATTGTAATACGTCTGGGAGATGCTTTTTTTGGGTTGAGTCTTGCTTCAGTTCTGAAACTGCTATCTGAATTTTAGCATCTCGAGCAATGTTTGGGAAGTTCTCCTAGGTTATCTCTAAGAGAAGAGCATCTCTTTCGAAGCAACCTAATTGCCTTCAGGGAATCTTATAAGGCAAATATTAGTTTTCTTGGAATTAAATTCCGGAGCTCTCTGAGAGAATGATCTGTTTTCGTTCTCAACTTTGTGCATTTGGGAGCATTCACAAGCTTTGTCTTCAGGGTCAAAAATCCTTTCTTCTACCTGCTCCATTCTGTTACTGAGGTTTTCTACTGTATTTTCATATCGTGGAAGGCTGCAACTTCTTTTCACAATGTGTCAAAATCTTTGGTGATTTTGTCTTTGAATTCATTGAATACTTAAGACAACTTTTGGAATGCTCCTAGAATTTCTAATTCCAACTTTACTTCCATTCTGTTAATCTTATTTGCCATCCAAATTCTAAATTTGATTTCTGACATCTCAGCGATCTGTTTATGAATGGGATCCTTCGGCGTGGCTGGTTTGTCATTCCTTGGGGGAGTTGATCTGTTCTGATTATTCATGTTGCCAGACTTTTCCCACTGATTCCACCCCATGATTATTTTTTATTGTTTGGCTAGATAAGCAGGTAAGGTGAAATTGGATTGGGGCTTCTGGGGTTGTGGTTGACAAGCCCTTTACCAAAGAGCTGGGACTGGTGACTGCAGATTTTCCTCTACAGCTTTGCAGTACTGTAGCCTGAGACTGTGGAGACGTCCTTGGTGTGGTGGGGCTAAGTGGCTCTGTCTTGTACTCAGCTGATCTCTGTCCACTCCTAGTGAATCAGTGACTCTAGGCTGAAATCTCAGCTGTGGAGAAATATAAGCAACTAAGACATTCTTCCCCCCCATAGGCAACACTTGGAAGAGTAAAATCAAACCCTCTCACTACAATACAACCATGGTACCACCTTGGAGGGTCCTTTTGATTTGTACAGTTCTAGAGTTCCAAACCAATTGTCCGAATCTGTACCCA
Source organism: Arctocebus calabarensis (assembly GCA_963573935.1). Taxonomy (NCBI): domain Eukaryota; kingdom Metazoa; phylum Chordata; class Mammalia; order Primates; family Lorisidae; genus Arctocebus; species Arctocebus calabarensis. The sequence continues at coordinate 15,883 of CAUYON010063256.1, forward strand.
CTCTCTAGTGGGAGAGTTCAAAAGGTCTCCAGCAACTAGATAGCAGGAGTCTACTGGTAGCTCAAGTGTGGCTCTCTCTGGTGCTCCAAGGAATCAGAAAGGCCTGTCCATTAGAAGGTTCGGACCAAGGAGGCTGATGCCTCTTTCCCCACCTTGCTCCCCCTTCCGCACCAGACTCTGGTAACCCCAGTCTCTGGTAACCCCACTGGCAGTCTCTGTTAAACCAGTCTCTGTGGCCCAATTCTATCCAATAAGCAAGTGTGCCAGGGCTTTGCACCTGCTGCGGTCAAAGTAAAGTCAATGCTTCTTCCTCTTGGCCACCACCCTCTGCCACCAGACAACAGAGGGAGCTGAAGTCTGCCTGCCTCAGGTACTCAATGGCAACTGGGGAGTGTTCCACCTGAGCTCAATCTAAACCTGAGGATATCCAGACAGCAAATGTGTTTTCTCCTTCAGCCACCACACCTTTGCCGCCACTGTTCTGCAGATCTGATATCCCTATAGGGTGAGGTCTGGTTCTCTCTGGCAGTCCACAGAGTTGGGGAGGTGACTCTCCAAAGTTAGTCCTCAGCATCATTGCCCTATTAATGCTGATGCTGGATGGGAGGTGTCTCTACTTGGGTTCGTGGACCTCAGCTGTTCTTGAGTCTCCACCTGTCGCACAGAGACCCAAGCCTCCACCCGCTGCTGAGATACACTTTCTCAGAGCCAGGCCAGATCCCTTCCCCTCTGTCTTTCTGCACTGTTAACTGGATTCAGAGATAACAGCGTAGCTGCGCTGCCACTGTCTATGGAATGCTCAGTCCTAGCCAAGAAGCCTGGGCATTCTGGTTTCTGCAGGGGTTGGGCTTCTAGATCACCAGGCCTAGGGTAGACTGGAAGTTCAAGGTGGCAGGGAATACATTTGTTCAAACTTTGTGCCAGATAAGGGAATTCCTAGGCTCCTAGCAGGACTCTCTGGAGAAGGAGTCCCAGCTTCCAGCAAGTCACTCCGGTAGGGTGAGAGAAGAGAACCTCAGTTCACTGCTCACTAGTTGAGATCCCACAGCAAGCAAGCAACTCTCTTTGGGGAGGGGACGGACTCACGTCCTCTTTGGGATGAGTTCTGTAGCTGAAATTTGTTTTCTTGGAGTCACAGCTTGCCTTGGCAGAGAAGATGTGCAATTATTTATCTCTTCTCTCAGCTCGGCTCCCACCCTTTGGCTTTGTTGGGTTCTTTCTGGCTGTTATCTCTCCCTCTGGACTGGAGCTTCTGTTGAAAGCTGTCTCCAGTCAGCCATCATACCTCATTCCCCCTTGTTCTTATTGAATGTAAAAATTGGAGTTGGGGAAAATAGCCAACCTGTGGATTTAGCAAAACACAAGACACGTTGAAACAAATAGAACAAATAAACAAAAAAGCTACCAGACACTCAAGCACACAGATGCATAGACAATCAGAAACAAATAAACAAACAGACAAAATAAAAAAAAAGTAGTAATAATAAAGAAAAGAAAAAAATAAAACTCTTAATAGCCTGATCTAAGCACTCTTAGCAACTGTAAAGGAAGAAGAAAAGAAAAAAAATAGTATTAATAATAATTAAAAAAAGTTAACAATAACTCCTACAATAAAAGGAAGACATGCAAAAGAGCAAAAAGAATAAGCAAAGAAAAAAAAAAGGCACCACCAACAAAAATTATTCATATGTATATAAAAAAACAGTGTGACTATATTGTATGCCATAGGGATCAACTTTAGTAGGAATATATTTATGTTGCAATATACTTTCTGAACACCAGGTGGCGCCATGAGTGGATCCCAGGCTTATACCTGATTCAGTTTTTACTGTTTTTGGTGGTTGCCTTGCTACCTGCTTGGCGCTTAGACCCCGCCCAGTTGTACAGTTCCCATGAAGTGCTGGGTATCCTGGACCTACTTTGGGTGCAAGATGGTTGCTGGCAGGTGAGACTCAAATTGCTGCACCTGACCTGAGTGCAAAGGTGCCTGTGCCAGTTGCCATTTCCGAAATTTCAAAATATGTCTGCTTCCTATCTGACTGCCAAATTCTGCCGAGGAGTCCACGCTTCACCAGTTTTTCCACACAACACCTGGTTTCCTCACGAACTGGGAATTGTAATCTTCCATGGGGATAGGCTGGTTATTGCTGCTGCTACCTGCCACTTCAGTGGCACAGAAAATTTTCTGGCAATGTCTGCAGCTCTGGGTTACACTCCAAGTCCAGCAGTCCACCACTTCACTGCACACCCTGAAGCGCCTGTCTACACCAGAGTCCCTGCTGGGAAAGGTCTGCCACTCACTCTGACCTGCTCCAGAGAGCTGAGCTAAACGTCTGTCCCTTCCGCCATCATGCTCCGCCTCCAGATTTACACATTTTTAAGCTAATAGTAAAATTATATTTTTTGTAAGACTGTATCTTAATTTAGATATTTCGTGAATATTGACTAGAGAATCTCTTTTAATAAGCCAACTTCAAAAGGATTCTTGGGGTAATATATTTTAGTTTATGAATATTAATTAGCACTATATAGAAAGTGACTTCAGTGTCATAGAAGTTTTTTTTTTGAATTTTTATTTATTGATTTATTAATTTTTTTGTCATAGAAGTTTTTTGGGGGGGGTTGGTAGAGTTAGTATTATTTTCTTTTATTGATGATTATTTCAAAACAATTTGAACGCTTGGTGCCTGTGGCTCAAGCGGCTAAGGCACCAGCCACCTGAGCTGGTGGGTTCAAATCCAGCTGGGCCTGCCAAGCAACAATGACAGCCTCAACCGAAAAATAGCTGGGCATTGTGGTGGGCACCTGTAGTCCCAGCTGCTTGGGAGGCGGCCCAAGGCTATTTGGGAGGCTTGATTCTCTCAAGCAGGAGGATCACTTGAGCCCAGGAGTTGGAGGTTGCTGTGAGCTGTGATGTCCCAGCACTGTACCCAGGGTGACAGCTTGAGGCTCTGTCTCAAAAAACAAACAAAACCAAAACCAATTTGAAGAGGTTAAGTGATTTATGCAGTGTAATGTGACTGAACTTATGATTTCTGTTCCAGTATTTGTGCCCTTCTTCCCTCTTTCCCTTTCTTTTGAATTTTTTTATTTTAAATTATGTCATTACTTATGTAAAGTAAAATGCAGAGATGTTAAATGTTCAGCAGGTGGATTTATATTTCGTGGTCCCTCCTACTTCCTCCACCTCAGCTCCCACAGAGATTATCATTATTATGACGTCTGTTACTGTAGAGTCGCGTTGTCTGGTGGGGAATTCTGGAAATGGATTCGTATGCAGTGTGAACTCTTACGTGTCCAGGCTGTCTTGCTAAATACTGTGTCTACCAAACTCTGTTGCATTTAGCAGCAATTCTGTTTCATCGCAGGGTAGTATTTCATCACATGTATGTGTATGATCCATTCTCTTTATTGGTAGATATTTGGGTTGCTTCTAGTTTTTGACTATTATGAATAATCTTGCCATGGACATTCTTGAATATGTCTTTTGGTAGATGTGTATCATTCTGTCTGGGTAATTTTAGATTTTTAGAATGGAATTGCTAGGCAATGGGTTAGGTATACATTTAGTTTTAGTAGGTATTGCCAATCAATTTTCTAAACCAATGTATGTATTCCTCAACATGATATGAGAATTGCATTTGTTGCAGTTCTCTTCTGACACTTAATATTATTTTGTGTTATTGTTTAAGTGAGTGTCAATGATAGAAGCCAAACTTACATGGACAGACATGCATACTCTCTTTAGTTCTAAGAGGAGAGTTAAAGTCACCATTCTGTACTTTTGGAACTACTTATCGGCATCCTCGCATTTCATATAAAATTGGTTTATAGTTTAGTCAGTTATGTGTTTGAAAAGTTAATGTTGGTGCTTCTCTGTGCATTTTTACTCTGTATCCTTGGGACAGACAGATGCCCTTTACCTCGGTGCATTCTTGGTTTCTCAAAGGCTGGCAATTCCAAAACTTAGGTGAATGTTAAAAGGATTCAAGGATTCACTAGAATGTTACTCTTTTTCATGTAGTTTATACTTAAATCCTAGTGTTTTGTAAATGAATATTGAAAATGTGTCTATAAACTTTTTTTCTGTTATTTTTTATTTTTTTTTCTGTTCTTTTTATTCTTTTTCGTGTAGTTTATATTTAAATCCTAGTGTTTTGTAAATGAATATTGAAAATGAGTCTGTCTATAAACTTTTTTTTGTTTTGGAGCAGAGTCTCACTATGTCACCCTAGGTAGAATGTGCCATGGTGTCACAGCTCACAGCAACCTCAAACTCTTAGGCTAAAGCAATTCTCCTGCCTTAGCCTCCCAAGTAATTGGGACTACAGGCACCTGCTGCAATGCCCAGCTATTTTTTTGTTGCAATTGTCGTTGTTGTTTAGCAGGCCTGGGCTGAGTTGGAACCTACCAGCCCAGGTGTATGTGGCCAGTGCCCTAAGTACTGAGCTATGGACGCCAAGCCTATAAATATTTTTATAACATTCGTTTTACTTGGTATAATATCACTGATGGCTTTATTTTTGTCTTTTAATGTATATTCATTTAGAAATTTCTCCATTTTTGAATTACTTTGTAATTCTTTTTTTTTTTTTTTGAGACAGAGCCTCAAGCTGTCACCTTGGATAGAGTGCTGTGGTATCGCAGCTCACAACAACCTTCGATTCCTAGGTTGAAGCGAGTCTCTTGCCTCTGCCTCCCAAGTAGCTGGGACTACAGGCGCCAGCCACAACGCCCAGCCATTTTTGGTTGCAGCTGTCATTGTTGTTTGGCAGGCCTGGGTTGGATTCGAACCCGCCAGCTCAGGTATACGTGGCTGGTGCCTTAGCCCGTTGAGCCACAGGCGCCGAGGCATTACTTTGTAATTCTATAGAACCTGACTCTCTGAGAACATACTCACCAGGAGGTTAAAGCTATTTTCACTATGATGTGATTACTCCACCATCTATAGTAAGAGTTTGCATTTTCAGCAACATTGGAGAATTTATCTAAATGATATTCTCTTAAATGTGTTGAGAAATAAGTGTTTTTTCTCCACTGTTGAGATTTGCTGCATGTTGTGGTGAGTTCTAAGCCCGGGAATCTTTACGCAGTACAAAGAACACTAGTTTAAGCATGAAGAGAGTTGACTTCAAGTGTCAATTTAAGACTTACTATCTTCATTTCAACAAATTATTTCTTACGTGTTGGGTTTCTCATCTGAAAAAAATCAATATTATGAGCTGCTGTTATCATAAATAGGACTTTTTTTTCCTTTTACTTATTTTCATTTGAAAGTACTTTATTAACATATCATATAAATGCATACTTTAAAAACATATGCTTGTTTACCTTTGTATTTGCATTTAGCAGCAATTGTTTCATCGCAGGGTAGTATTTCATTACACGTATGTGTATTATCCATTCTCTTTATTGGTAGATATTTGGGTTGCTTCTAGTTTTTGACTATTATGAATAATCTTGCCATGGACATTCTTGTATATGTCTTTTGGTAGATTCTTTTTTTCTTTTTTGACGGTTTTTTTGGTAGTTGTGAGAGCTAAAAAAATACATTTTTGATTACAGAAAAAACAAAAGCTTTACAATCAAGAACTATTTATGGTCGAATGACATTAAAACAACAAAAAAATTGTATTCAGGAAACAATACATTGAGCATCTAATACTTTTTTTATGTGAATGGTTTTGTGAAGTAATTCCATTTATAGTAGTACTTTGTTACTAGAGAAATGAATTACTTTAGCAATTTAAATTTAAGCTATTATCTAGTTAAATGAGCTCTTACACCATAAATATTTCCTAGTAAAGTAGGGTGACTTAGGGTGAGGTAAAAATTGATTAGCAATTTGTATTAGTCTTGCAATTGAGATAGCTTAAAAAAAATTTAGGTGATTTTATAAGGTTCTTGCTTGCTTTAGGAAGTGCTTTTAACAGACAATGAGATCTCATGTTGGCTCCAATAAGAAATAGGGTTATAGTGAGTGCCATGTTTTGTATATTTTTCCAATATTATTGTCTAGAAATTTTAGTCAAATTTTTAGACTTTCAGACTGTTAACCATATCTGTCAGGATAGCAAATATTCATTCGGAATTAGTGTAAGATATAAAGTTTTCTTGCACTTCCTTTGTTTATTCATTCAAGAAATATTTATTGTGTACCTTATAGGTACAATGCATGGTGCTGAAAGTGTAACACTGAACAAGATGGGCATGATTCCTGCCTTCAGAGGGCTACGTTGTATCTGAGGAGGACAGCATGAAACTAGTAATTACACAGTTGATTTCAGTAAACTTGTGGCACTCCCCATAGGGCAGAAGCACAGAGTCTTTTGAGAGTGTATAACAGAGGGTCTCATCTAGGGGTCAGGCTGTCCTGGGTCTCGTAAGGGGTGAGGGATGAACCCGTAGAAGAGAGGCCTGATTGACGGGGCACTCTAGGGGAGAAAGGGGTACAGACTTTTGGAGCTATGGCTCTTGGATGAGAAGAGGCCTGTCGTCTCTCGCAGGTCTGTCTGGAAGCAGATTAGTTTGGGGTGAGATGTGTCGATAGTTGAGTAAATTTCTAATGTGTAAGTCTCTGTTTTTCTCTTGCTTGCAGAGAGTGAGGGAAAGGAGCAGGACAGGAGGAGGGTGGTGACCCTAGGCAGTAGCCGAGAGAGGCCAGGTGCTTATGACTTTGCATGGTCATGTGATTTTCTCCAGCAGTACCGAATTGCCCTTGTGTAGGATTAGAGGTGGTCACTGGTTGGACTGACCTGAGGCTGATTATTTTCTTAGCAGACTCATAAGATGATTTAGGTGAATGACAAATTGATGCATTTTACTTTGTTTAATTGAAGGCAATACTCAGTCATTTCCCAATGCTGTCTCAATCTACTTTCCAAGTAATCCCTGGAATGGTATGGCCACCTGGTTGGTACTGAACCCCACCTGGTTGGTACCGCCCTTGGTTGGTACTGGACCAACACATTTTTGCAGTGAGAGGAAATTGATGGTAAATCAAAGAGAAGAGAGTTCTCTAGGTTGCCTTTTTATTTAGTTATGTCTAGAAACCTTACTCCTGTTCTCTCTCTAAATAAAAAAAAGGTGGGATTCCTCTTCTTCAGAAAAAGTTTCTGCTTGCTGACTTAAATGGGAAAATACATGTTCTTTCCATTATGGAGGATTGCTTTAGAGCTAAAAAATGCAGTTTCTTTGTCATTAATTTTTGCTAATGTTTTGAGTTTTCAGGCCAATAATATGTATTTCTGGATATATGGTGTTTTTTTGTGGAACTGTATTAATTAACTGACTTTCTACTTAGAACCTAACATAACGTTTTCTTGATAATGTTTGACTATTCCACCAAATGTGCTTATATTATTGTATTGCCTGGAATTTCTTTGAATGTTTGGTTTTTCTGAACGTTATTTAAATTAGAGCATTTTAATAGCATCATGTGTATTAGGTTTTGTGAATTTATATGGCACCCACGATTCCTTTACAAAACTTTTTAAGCATATTCTTTGTGAAGGCTAACATCTGAAATTTCCTTTTCTCTCTCTACTTCTTCAAGATATAAGGGTCATTGTCAACATTCAGGGCAGAAAACAGGCCCGGCGTTCCTGCTGGCTTTGGTAAAGTGAAGGGGCTTACAACTTCCAGGGGTATTATTCCTGTTTATTTTAAGTTTCAGATTTAACAATTTCTGTGAGACAGTGCCATTGAATTAACAGTTTTAAAAACATAAACAGTCTTTTTCAAGTGTTTAATTAGACGTTTTATGTGCCATAGAGATTTTTGATAAAGTTTCCACTTACTAAGGTCGTACAGTATGTCTAGTTGCTAGCTAAATGAATTATTTCGCTTAAACCTAACAATGCTCCTTCTGGGACAGCACTTGATGGTGTTCTCTTCATTAAAGATGAAGAAACTGAGTATTGGAAAGATTTAGTAACTTGCCCAAGGTCATTGAGCGTCTCAAAATATACACTCTTCTTTTTGTCGATTTTGTTGTTCTTTGATATTTCTATACTTAAGTAGAACAGTATTTTGTTTATATAGTATTTCAATTCAGTGGTGTGTGAATCACTATCAGATACTGTGCTTATTTATCAGACTATATCAAAGACATAATTATTTTGTTCTGATTTCACTAAATATGTGTGTTTAAGTAGTCTGGAGGTTTGATTTGGGAGAGGTAGGGGTAGAGATAATAGCAAATAACAATTTTTGAAAAGATATTAGGGAATTTGAGATGTGGTGGTGCTGACAGACTCTCATAAAAAGAACAGACTTTTCGTCTACAAATCTGTGTGCGTGACCTCAGGACTTTCCATGCTTAAAATGGTGTCTTCTCCCCACGTAGAGTTCCCAGTACGTGCAGTGTGTGGCCGGGTGTCTGCAGCTGATGCTCCGGGTCAATGAGTACCGCTTCGCCTGGGTGGAAGCAGATGGGGTGAACTGGTGAGTGCCCTTTACTTTTAATTTGGGGTAGTATTTAAAAGCATCTTTCCTTGACATTTTCAAAGAACTAAATACATCATCTAAAAGAAGTGTTTTATTTTTTTCATGTGTATTTAAATGTAACCATTAAACTGAACATTTCTTGATCTGTGCTTTTATAAGATATTAATGTTTCACATAAAAATTCCAAGTACTCAGAATATGGAAAATACTATACAAGTATTTTGTGGTAAGTAGAGGCAAAAATCAACAAGAAGAAGTCTTACCCAAAAAGAGTGTTTAAAAACTTTCCTTTCGGCGCATACCTGTAATCATGACTCTCTGGGAGGCCGAGATGGGTGGATCACCTGAGCTCATGAGTTGGAGACCAGCCTGAGCCGGAGAGAGACTCCATCTCTAAAAATAGCTGGGTATTAATCCATTTGTGGATCGATGGGCACTTGGGCTTCTTTCATGACTTAGCAATTATGAATTGGGCTGCAATAAACATTCTGGTACAGAAATCTTTGTTATAATGTGATTTTTGGTCTTCTGGGTATATACCAAATAAAGGAATTATAGGATCAAATGACAGATCTAGTTTTAGATCTCTGAGTACTCTCCAAATGTTTTTCCAAAAGGAACGTATTAGTTTGCATTCCCACTAGCCATGTAGAAGTGTTCCCTTTTCTCCATATCTGTGTCAGCATCTTTGGTTTTGGGATTTTGTTATGTGGACTAATCTTACTGGAATTAGATGGTATCTCAAGGTGGTACATGTATACCATGGAATATTATGCAGCCTTAAAGAAAGATGATGACTTTACCTCTTACATATTTACATGGATGGAGCTGGAACACATTCTTCTTAGCAAAGTATCTCAAGAATGGAAGAAAAAGTATCCAATGTATACAGCCCTACTATGAACCTAATTTATAGCTTTCATAGGTAGGCTATAACCTAATTATAGTACCAGAATATGGGGAAAGGGGTCAGGGAAGGGGGAGGGGGAGGGTGGGTGGAGAGAGGGTATATGGCAGGATCACACTTATGGTGCATTTTAGAAGGGACAGGTGAAACCTACTAAATGCAGAACACAAATGTTTTCACATAATAAACAAGAAAATCTCATGAAGGTTACGTTGAACAGTTGGATGAAAATATTTCAGATTGTATATGAAGCCCACACACTGTACCCCATGATTGCACTAATGTACACTGCTATGATTTAATAAAAAAAACTAATAATAAGAAGGGAGGGAGTGTGGATCTCCTGCAATTATAGGCAACATTTATTGGATAAGGACTTTTTCTGGGGAACCCATATTTCTCCTTAGATTCTCAAGTGATTTCACCTCCTAGACAGGTAAAGATCAACTGTTTGCTATCCAGATCTCTGGGTAGACTTAGTAAAAGCTGAGAAGAACTCCTGCCCTCCCAGCCTTCAGTGTGGTAGCTGCCCCTGTGACCCCAGGCAGTCTGAGAAGCGAGTCACCTGTATTTAAACCCATTTGTGTAGGCTATCTGTCGTTAAAGTGACAAAGATCCTACAAGGGCCTTCCTGTCACCACTGTCAGAAAAGGCACAAATCAGCCATGAGAAGCTAAGTTTGATTCTTTCCCAAGGACTTGTCAAAAATTCCGAAAGTGGTGAGTCCCTTTTAGCAGGCACTACATGTGGATTTGATCTAGTTTACGTAGGTGAACTGCAAAATGTTGGTTCATTTCTTCCCTTTCGAACTCCATGGATATCTAACACATTTAGTTATTTTTAGCAGCCAACTGTCATTTTCTGTAAATGTTGAGTTCTCTTCTACCAAATACAGACATGGTGAGTATGACAGCACTGTCCTTGACCTACTTGGGCAGTTGATGGCATTTTAACAGCTATCCACAATAATGTTCACCTCTGCAGGTGTAAATAATTGAACCATAGGCTTGGTGCCCATAGCACAGTGGTTATGGCTCCAGCCACATACACCAATGCTGGAGGGTTCAACCCTGGCCTGGGCCAGCTAAACAACAATGACAATTGCAACAACAATAACAACAACAAAAAATAGCCAGGCGTTGTGGCAGGTGCCTATAGTCCCAGCTACTTGGGAGGCTGAGACCAGAGAATCACTTAAGCCCAAGAGTTTGAGGTTGCTGTGAACTGTGATGGCACAGCACTCTACCAAGGGAGACATAGTGAGACTCTGTCTCAAAAAAAAAAATAATGATTGAACCATAAGTATCATCAAGAATGGTGGGATTTTAATTATAGAAAAACTCTTTAACTGGAAAAGCTGAAATATAGGCATGAGCTATTAGAACCATTACAAAGTTGCATAATTTGTCTTTAAACTGGGTACTATGAAGCCTACGTGTTGGGTTTCCAATTCTGCCTTGATGTCCCCTCCCCTCCCCTTTCTTCCTTTTTACTTTTGTGCTTCATATTTCTTGAGTCTGTTGTAACAACAGCTCTGAATGTGAACAGGACACTTGATTACTATCCTCAGAGACGTCTCTTCAAAAAGTAACTTCAGAACCTGCAGTTGAAGACCTCCCGGATTTCTAAACTACAGTTCATGAATCTTTAGTAGGTCATGAGATCAATTTAGAGCATTGCAACATTGATTTATATTTTTAGTGAAATAGAATTGATCAGAGGACATCATAGATGAGTGAATATAAGTATTATTTTAAAGATTTTTGTTTAAGTTACATAAGTATGTGTTTGATAGGGTGTGCTGGAAAATATTTAACAACTGGGTCCCTTGTAGATATGTGTGTATATATTTATATAACTTATAATAAATTTTACTGCTATAAAGGATGTGTAGCTCAAAATTTACAAATAGTAACAAATATATGATATTCATTATAACTTTCATGCAGCTAATTTATTCTGCAAAAATGCTTTCATTGATTTTTGCCAAACTTTTGTATCCATAGCCAACCTGTGCTTATAATTCAACTTTAATTTGACAAACGATGGTTTAAATAAATGCTTGATACCTATCTGATTCAGCAAAGAAATCCCTCACATTGTTGATGAGTGAGTGTGTTCTGGCATGAATATTAATTAATATCTTCATTTACATTAATAAGATGAAAGTGAAGCCCTGAAGACATGTTGGAACTTCACTGCTTTGTCAATGACATGAGTGAATCTTTGTTGAACCAGATAGTAATTTTCAAATACTAGAAGAATATTTCTTCAATTTTGAAATTATATTTCAAATTTTTTGTAGACTAGAGAATCTCGATATGTGATCCATGCAGGTCTTGAACTCCAAGTATCAAGAGATCTTCCAGCACTGGCCTCCCAATATGCCAGAAATACAGGTTTGAGCCACCATGCCTGGTCCTTGATATTTTGTGTATACTATCCACAATGTAATAGGAATAGACGCTTTTAAATTTAATCTGCATTTTAAATATTTTCTCCATCACTGTCATGATAGAGTATCAACAAAACAATAAATCAAGCCCAGTTTTGTAGTGTTTGCTAATTTCCATGGTGTAAATATTCCCACTAGTATGAAATCACAGGATTCAGAGCCAGAAAGACATATGCGGTAACACAATATTATATATATATATGTATTTTACTACACAGATATAAGAGACACAACCTCAAGAACAGAGATGATAGTAAAATGTACTATAGTCCCAGCTGCTTGAGAGGCTGAGATAAGAGGATTGCTTGAGGCCAGGAGTTCAAGGCTGTTTTTTATTATAATTGTGCCTGTAAATGGTCACTGCACTCCAGCCCAGAAAACACAGTGAGACCCTGTCTCAAAAAAAAGGAAAACGTAGTAAAAATATTTAGGAAGTGATGAATTGTAAATACTTATTATCTTTAATGCAATTTATTTAATTTTACATTTCCATAATTTAATTTTTAATCACAATTATTTAATAGCTAGCTCACAACATTTATAAAAAAGATCTGCTCTCACAGCCCCTACAACCTGGAACCAGAACACCCTGGTAGCATATTGCAATGTAAAGTGCATTTCTAACTGAAGGTTGTGGTTGAAAACTCGTTTAAAACACTGCTCTAAAAATCTCCTGCTAGTGCTGTTGCTCTCTGTGGCCTGACGGTTTGGTATTGAACTTCACAGAGTTATCTCCATATTAAAAGAGATAACTCTTTATTAAACTGTAAATTAGGCCATTTCCCCATTTCCTTGCATATTCTTTGGCATTTGATCTCTTAACACCTAAAATCAGATGCTTCCCTTCGTTTTTGCTTTTTAGTTCGGGAAGACTTTTCAACATTTCAGATCAGACTCTCTTTTAGGGCTTATTTCCATGACCATTTTAAATCTAGAACCACTGAGAATTCCCTAAGTTTGAATCTGAAGGGGCCTCAGCTCAATCCTATTAATCTACCCTCCTGGCTCTCGCTGAGATGACCACTTACCACCTTCTCCTCTTACCTCAAACGTCCTCCCCAGTCCTCACAACCCAAACGTATCAGAAGTTACCACAGTTAATATTTTCATATAACTTTCTAGCTTTTTCTATATGGATATGTAGACTTTGCCTTCCTTCCCCAGTTTAAATGAAGTATGATTGACAAGTAAAAATGGAATAAATTCAAGGTGCACAACACAATATTCTGATATACACATACGTCAAGAAATGATTACTGCAATCGCAATCAAGTTATTTTTATTTATTAATTTTTTTTGGCCGGGGCCAGGTTTGAACCTGCCACCTCCGGTATATGGGGCCGGCGCCCTACTCTTTGAGCCACAGGTGCCACTGCAATCAAGTTAATGAACATATCCATGACCTCAATGGTTACTTCTTGTGTGTGTGGTGAGAACAGTTAGATTACTCTCTTAGTAAATTTCATGCTGTATATTAGGTGTCCAGAACTTACTCAGGTTATCATGGACAGTTTGTACCCTTGGGCCAAGATCTTCCCATTTCCTGCCCCCCAGCTCCGGTAACCACTGTTCTCCTCTCTGCCTCTGTGAGCTCAACTTTGGAAGGTTCCACGTGTAAGTGGGATCATGCAGTGTTTGTATGGCTTATTTTACTTCCCATAATGTCCTCCAGTTTCATCTACGTTGTTACAAATGGCAGGATTTCCTTCTTTTTTATGACTGAATGATATGCCTGTGTGTGTGTAAATTTGTTGTATTCGTCTGTTGACTGACAAATGAGATTGTTTCAATACCTTGGCTATTATAAATAAAACTGCAGTGAACATGGGACTGTGTGTATGTCTTCAAAGCAGTGATTTTATTTCGTTTGGATGTATATCCAGAAGTGAGATTGCTGGATCATATAGTAGTTTTTTTTGTCTTTGTCCTTGTTTTCTTTTTTGAGACAGAGTCTCACTTTGTCGTCCTTAGTAGAGTACCATGGTGTCATAGCTCACAGCAACCTCATCCTGTTGCCTCAGTTTTTCATTTTTAATAGAGGTGAGGTCTCACTCTTGCTCAAGTTGGTCTTGAACTTGTGAGCTCAAGTGATTCACCTTCCTCAGCCTCCCAGAGAGCTGGTATTTTTAGTTTTAATTTTTGGAGGCCCCTCCATACTGTTTTCCATAATGGCTATAGACTTTGCTTTCTGCTGAACTCATTATATGTGAGTTATCTCTTGTAATTTTTCACTAAATAATAGCTACTATTTATTGAAAACTGTTTTGTGGCTGTTGCTACTGTGTGTAAGAATGTGAGTCCAGTTGGAAACGAAGCTGTAGCAACATCTGTTGGCTCGCCCACCTTGCCGTCTAGACGCCTGGTGAGGCGGAGAAGCGAGGCCTCCCTGTCTCTGCTACTCCACACGCTTGCTTCATTCTTTAGGAGGTGTCTCCCTTGCTCGTGGCTGCAGCAGCAATTAAGATGCAAGCTTCTTTGTTTCAGGGCTGTCCAACCTGTGGCCTATGGGCCACGTGTGGATTATTTGACGCCTGTTTTGCTTACCTGTGGCGCGGGATATCTTAAATATTAGGCATGGACCTTTTTTTGCACATCAGCCTTTGATAGTATTCGTGTATTTAATGTGTGGCCCAGGACAACTCTTCTTTTTCCAAGGTGTGGCAGGAAAAAAAAAAAGGTTCAGCATCCCATCCAGCCAGCAGAAGAGAGATTGATTAACCATAGTTTTTTCCGGAAGACCCCACGAAGGTTCTCCTCATGCTTCATCAGACCAAACTGGCTGAGTCCTGCCTATCTCTGATCAACCGGTGTGACTGAGATGACCAGGCCCCTGAGCTTCAGTGGACGAGGGATGTGAGGAATCGCTCCCGGTTCCTCCCCACGACATGTGGGGTATTTTAATATCCTGCGTTGTCATCTACTTTTCTTAATTATATGTTGTAGATATTTTCCAATTTTTCTTCTAAAATGTGGTTTATAATAATTACACTATTCCTTTGTTCGATACACTTGGCATCGTAACTCTCCCTGCGTCAGGGAGCCTGGCAAACACACACGCAGTTTCATACGGCCCCTCACTAGCCAGCTCTCACTCCTGATGTCCGAACTTCGGGAACAGAATAGAGCGAAGCAGGTTTTGATGAATGCCTCACTACCTAAACGCTCATGCTGCTCCCTACTAAAACTCAGACGGGGATGGTGGCTCTCACTTGATAGTCTAGTACTTTGTAAGGTTGGGTCAGGAGGATTGCTTACGGCCAGGAGTTTGAAACAAGCTTGAGCAAGACCAAGACTCTGTCTCTACAAAAGTAGAAAAGTTAGCCAAGCGCTGTGGTGGGCACCTGTAGTCCCAGCCAATTGGGAGGTCAAGGCAGGAGGGTCGTTTGAGCCCAGGAGTTTGAGGTTATGGTGAGCTATGACGATGCCAGTGCCCTCTAGCTGGAGCAACAGCGTGAGACCCTGTCTCAAAAACTAAAGACTAAAAAATAAACAAATAAAATAAAATGCTTGGAAATCAAATCGAGTTAGATAATATAGCATTCCTCCTTCCTATACAAATATGTGCACTAAATAGATTCAGGCAATGAGGAATACTTGCAAATGCTAATTGCTACACCAGAGAGACAGTGTTGTAAACAAGCAAACCCGTTGTACCTGACTCAGAGAACTTAAAACACAGTGTTTAAACAGACATCAAACAAATAATTACACAGGTGAATATTAATTATAATGTTGCTAAGTGCTATAGAGCAGCGATCCCCAACCTTTGTGTCGCCAGGGACTGGTTCCAACGAAGACAGCTTTCCATGGATAGGGTGCATGGTTTTGATGTGAGTCTGCATGCAGCTGATGTATTGTGGTCTCTGCGCAGTCAGGCCTCTCTGCTAAGGATGCTCTGTGTCTGTAGGCTGCTCCCTGGCACCAGCATCCCCACCTCAACTCACCTCAGGCCATCAGGGGTTGGATTCTCACCAGGAGCCACAATCTAGATTCCTCCCAGGCACAGTTTACAGGAGGGTTCTGGCTCCTGTGGGAATCTAATGCTGCCGTTGGTCTGAGGCAGAGCTGAGGCAGCTGTGTGAGGGGAGCGGCTCTCACAACAGGTGAAGCTTGACCCACCTGCCCCCTGCTCACTCTGCTATGGGGCCTGGTTCCTAACAAGCCACAGACAGGTACCAGTCCGAGCCTGGGGCTTGGGGAACACAGCTATAGAGCAGTCAGGGAAAATGAGTGACTTGGAGTCTTAACCTCTTCAATGGGGTCTGGGGTAGGGGGATTATCCCAGGAAAGTGACATCTAGCCCAAGATGAGAAGAATGAATAGGTCTTGGACATTCAACCGTATGGCCATATTCCATCATAAGATTGTGTCATAATTTATTTAACCAATCCCTTATCACTGAATATTTGAATTTTTTTTTTTTGAGACAGAGTCTCAAGCTGTCACCCTGGGTAGAGTGCTGTGCCGTCACAGCTAACAGCAACCTCAAACTCTTGGGTTTAAGCGATTCTCTTGCCTCAGTCTCCCAAGTCGCTAGGACTACAGGCGCCCGTCACACGGCTGGCTATTTTTTGTTACAGTTGTCATTCTTGTTTAGCTGGCCCTGGCTGGGTTCGTACCCACCAGCCTCAGTGCATGTGGCGGGCACCATAACCATTCTGTGCACCGAGCCATAGAACTCTGAACATTTTCTCAGGAAGTAAAGTTGCTAGGCCAAAAGACAGGAGCAGATATTAAACTTTTCTTTTTATAATGATTTTATTTTCCCACAAGTAATGGGTGAGAGTGTCCATTTTCCTCATGACTGAATCAACATGCAGTCAACATGCATTACATTGTTTAAGACATCTCTGACAATTTGATGGGAGAAGAGCTATTATCCCTTTTATCTCCTTTTGAATGCTAGTTAATGAAGTTGAGCATTGTTATTTTTGTATAACTTTTTTCTTCTTCTTTCAGTAATAGTAGCTGCTCACTCTTGAGCAAAATGCTGTCTGTCAAGGCTACTTATTAGAGCATTTTTCCTCTGTGAGTCATTTGGGAGCAATACAGCAATTTTTTTCATAGTAGTAGAAAGTTTGTGAATTACCTAATGGTCCAGCAGTGTGAACTGGTAAGGTGAAAATAGTTCATCTATACAGCAAACAGCTCCATGTGTCCATTTTTTTAAAAAAAGGATCTAGAGAAAGAGGAAGCTAGAACTTTCAAGTAGCCATCGCCTGGAGGGCGGTGCTGGACAGGACGTGGAGGCACCACACGTTGTCTCTCCATCTGCCTGTCCCAAGTGGCATTCTTTCATTATAAGCTGCAAATGCAGTAATTAAAACAAAAAAAGAATGAGAAAGCTCTTTATAAAGGAGACCACTGAAAGGTAGAATGAGAGTGCAGAGCAGAGCGCTAAATGGGGGACAGGTGGCAGAGTGAAAGGGGAGGTTTTTCGTCTACACTCACTTGTACTTTAAAATTTTGATTTACATGAGCATATCGCATATTTAAAATTAAATACCTTTCATTTTTATTATCATTTTGCCTGCAACACTGTATATATCACCAATAACTTGTCTACTTCCCCAACTTTGACTTTAAGCGTCCACTCTCTGATCACCATCTCCTGTTCTCCAGCTCACTTCAGCGCCCCCACCCCCAAATTCTTCAAGTTCATCAAATCTCCAGTCTTCTGGCCCTTTCACCATCCCCTGCCCCTCGCCCACCACCCACAGCAGAGTTTCCTGTCCATGGTTATAACGTTTTTCTTACCAACATCTCAAACCTGGTAAAACCCCACCCTGGTGAAACCCAAGGCTTTCCCACACTCTGCCGTGCTGCTTCTGCAAACTCGTGGCACCTAAAGGCAAGCCCGCAGGTGCTCCTGGCCCAACGCTTCTGTTGGGTCTGGCCCTTCCCCGACCTTCTGTTCCTCTTCTTCATATCTGCCTTTCTTCTCTGACCTGCTACCAGATCACTCTGGCAGCATACACATGGCTCCTACAAACAGGCACGGAAACGGGCTCTCACCTCTCCCCACATTTCCTTCCCACCCAATTCACAGCAAACCAAAAAGAGCAGTTGCACTTTACCTAATTCTCAGCTCCCATGAGCAGTTGGCTCACTTAGTTTACAGCCCTCCCATTCCACAGTGCAGGGCTTGGCAAGGCCAAACTCCACATTGCCAAGTGCAACACTCCTCTGCCCCCCCACCCCAATTCTTCTCAATCCCCCAGCAGAATCTGGAAGTCTATTCTTTCCCAAATCACTTACCTCTTTTGGCTTTCAAGATCCTACATACTTTTTATTTTTTTCTTGTTCCTGGTCACACCTTCTTGGTTTCATCTCTAATGTTGCCATATCCCAGGGCGTGGTCCTAGGCCCTCACTCCTTGTCTGTTACTCCCCACCCCCCGACTTTATGTACCATCTGTTTGCCCATGCGTCTGTCTCCAGACTGTCTAGCAGTTGACTGTCAGCGTCTGTTCTGGTGCATCTAACAGGCATCTCAGAGTGTCATGACCACAGCAAAATCTGCATTCCTCACCCTTATTCTTCTAATTCTTCCTTCTCCAGTCTTCCTAATCTCAGTAAATAGAATTCCCCCATCATGAGTCAAAACTCCTGTTGGAATGGGCAGGTGTGGGGGTGTTAATCCCAGCACTCTGGGAGTTGCTTGAGTTCAAGACCAACCTGAGCCCCATCTCTACTAAAAATAGAAAAACTAGCCAGGCATCGTGGTGAGCACCTGTAGTCCCAGCTATTCAGGAGGCTGAAGCAAGAGGATTGCTTGAGACCAAGAGTTTGATATTGCTGTGAGCTTTGACGTCACGGCACTTTACCAAGGGTGACAGAGTGAGACTCTGTCTCCAAGAAAAAAATAATGTTGGAAAAAAGAAGGCAGGCCAGTTGTTCGAACAGAGAATTGTTAATTAGGCATAAAGCTGCTAATGCAAAGGTGGGAAAGAGGACAGTAAAAGATGCAGGTAGCAACTGCAGGAAGCAGCTGCCTCCCTACGGGTGCGGACAGAAGCTAGAGGCTGGAATTATTCACTTTTAGAAGAATAATTTTTCTTTTTTTTTTAATTTTGTAGAGACAGAGACTCACTTTATCACCCTCAGTGGAGTGCCATGGTGTCACACAGTTCACTAACCTCCAACTCCTGGGCTTAGGCAATTCTGGGCTTACTTGGAGGTTCGGCAACCTCCAACTCCTGGGCTTACGCGAGTCTCTTGCCTCAGCTTCCCAAGAAGCTGGGACTACAGGCGCCTGCCACAATGCCCGGGTATTTTTTTGTTTTGCAGTTTGGCTGAGGCCAGGTTTGAACCCACCACCTTCGGTATATGGGGCCCTACTCGATGAGCTACAGGTGCCGCCCAACTTTTAGCAACGTAGAGAGAGAGGGCACTGCAGAGCTGAAACTCTGACCGCAGAGGGGTGGGTGCTTGGCTGGAGCTTGGATACAACCTGGCAAATCAGAGGCATTTAATGAGTCTCAAACAGTCCTCATAACAACTTTCCCCTTTATACAGATGAGGACTTAAAGACAGAGACAGTAAACAAATTGCTCAATGGCAGGGGAAAGAAAAAGATTTGAGCCTGCATTGTTCAACTCTGACCAAAACTCTTAACTTTAATACCACATTTTTAGCCTTTAATTTACAGGTGTAACAGCTAGGTCACATGCTTCACTAAAGGCACTATAAACACATTTTTCTCTTGAGAAAAACTGCCCATTAGCTTTACAATCACGAGCTCTAGCATGGAAACGGCCTTTTCATTGCAACTTCTAAAAGTCCTGGAGGAAATTGACAGCTGGGCTTTTTGAATGAGCAGGGCTGATTATTTTAAGAAGATATGATTTTTCTAAACGCTGTCATCCACAAATAAGTTTTAGGAAAGAACACCCCGGGTGACATAAATCTTCCTTTCTGAAAATGAAAACCAAGGGCTGGATTCAGATTAGTAAAAGGAGCCCAGTTAGCTCCTCTGCGCTTTCATCTGGTTATGTCTGCTGGTCTCGGCTGGCTTCTCAGAGTCCAGCTGATCTGCTTTGTCTGTCACACTCCCTGGTTCACATGAAGAAGCAAGGAAAACATTCTCAGATCTTGTATCCCTTAAAAAAATTCAAGTTATTGCTCTGAGATGGATTTCACAGATTAATAACTGTGATACGTGTTCTGAGCTCCAAATCCTATTTAAAAGAGGTAGAATTGGTATTATCTCAAATTTCCCATGAGTATGCCAGCCATAATGAAAGGTTGCTAAGAAATACTTCATTTCCATCAAAGAACCACTTTGGGGAAGTGGAGCCATGGGTGTTTCCCATTGCCCCAGGCTCTAAAACCCTTCTAAACAGGTTCATTTCAGTTCCTTGGGTATTAGCTAGAATCATACTGGAAAATCTCTGCAAGATGAAATAGTCATATGTTCCTAAATTATAGGATTATTTTCTGTGCTTCAAGCATGTAAAGTGTCTACATGAATTTGCTGTGAGCAAATATTTCAATATGTAGTCTACACTGGTTTCTGGGCCTCTTATTAAGCCAACAGTCCTTCAGATGGCCGAGACTTCCCACCAACAAGTATCTAATTTATGTAGCTTCTCACTCTCCAGTAATTTCTCCCACCAGACATTGGCCTATGACAAAGGAATGGAAAACCAGGGAACGTGGAATGTGTTTAATGGGACATATGAAGAAATAAATTCTGTTTATCTTCAGAAGAGTATAAAACTCACTGCAAACATGCTGACATGTTCAAATCCTCCTTACAAGTCTCCTGGCCTGTGTCCAGCCATGGCAGAAAGGTTTTGGACGGTGAAACTGTCTTATCTTGAATGTGAGTCACCGTTTTGGAGCAAGTGCCAGTTTCCTCATCACAACATGAAAAGCCAATAACCCTGTTACCCTCCTCCTGCCCCAGAGCCAGGGTTGTGACAGGGTCAGCATTTTGGGGTTTGCCTTGTTCTTATGTTTTAACATCCCAGGAAATACTGCACTGCATCAGTTCACTTCGTCAGATTGGCAAAGAATAAAAGTCTGATGATAACGAGTGTTGACAAAAATATCGAGCAACGAGAACATTCATACGATGCCGATGGAGACAGAAATTTGCTAATCCCCTTGGAAATCAATTTGCCAAAATTTAGAACATTTCAAGGTCCACCTAAGCTCAGAGCTGGCAATACTACTTCCAGGAATAAACTTTGAAAGTTTGAATAAGAGAACACTTATAAGAATGTTTATTACAGCTTTATTGGTAATTACAAAAATTGGAAACATGGTCAATTTCCATCAAAAGTAGAATAGATAGGCCCGGCGTCTGTGGCTCAACGGGCTAAGCACCAGCCACGTACACCTGAGCTGGCGGATTCGAATCTAGCCTGGGCCCGCCAAAAACAATGACAGCTGCAACCAAAAAATAGCCAGGCGTTGTGGTGGGCGCCTATAGTCCCAGCTACTTGGGAGGCAGAGGCAGGAGACTCACTTGAGCCCAGGAATTGGAGGTTGCTGTGAGCTGTGATACCACAGCACTCTATCCAGGGTGACAGCTTGAGGCTCTGTCTCAAAAAAAAAAGTAGAATAAATAAATGATGGTGTATTTAATACAGTAGAATACTTTATAGTTCAGTCCCCAACTTAGTGCTGTGGCCTTATACTGGTCTATGGCCTGTTAGGAACCAGGGGGCCAGTAAGTGAAGCTTCCTCTGTGTTGACAGCCACTCGCCATCACTCAACTTGCCATCTGAGCTCTCCCCCCGACAGAGCAGCCAGCATTAGATTCTCAGGAGCACTAACCCTGCTGTCAGCTGTGTGTGTAAGGAGTCCAGGTTGTTCCCCTATGAGAATCTAATGCGTGATGATCTGAGGTAGAGCTGTAATGCACTTGAATCATCCCCAGGGGCTGTGGAAAAGCTGTCTTCCATGAAACCAGTCCTTGGTGCCAAAAAGTTGGGACCACTGTTTTGTAACAATTACAATAATGTCATGAGAGTTCCATGTTTCAACATGAATATATATATTTTAAAGACAGAGTCTCACTTTGTCACCCTTGGTAGAGTGCTGTGGCATCACAGCTCACGGCAACCTCCAGCTCTTGGCTTAGGCAATTCTCTTGCCTCAGCCTCCCAAGTAGCTGAGATTACAGGTGTCCACCACAGCACCTGGCTATTTTTTGTTGTTGTTGCAGTTTGGCTGGGGCCGAGTTCGAACCTCCCACCCTCCATATATGGGGCCAGCACCCTACCCACTGAGCCACCAGCACCGCCCTCAACATGAATACATTTTTAAAATATGATGTTAAGCAAATTTTTAAAAGACAACTTGCAGAAGGATGTGTACAGTATGATACCATTTGTATTACATTTAAAAACATGCCAGACGACCACCTGTGTTGTTTATAGACATAATATGCAGGAAGGCATAAACAGTGGATGGAATTGATAAGTACCAAATCTGGGGGTACTGAATCTAGGGTACTCAGAGAGACTGGCAAAGAATACAGGCGCTTCAAATAATCTATAATTTACACATTTCCTAAGACAAATACAAGATCTGAAACAAACATAGCAAAACGTTAACATTTTCCAAAATTGGGCTGTAGACCTATGGATGATGTTCTTATTATTCTCTGCAACTCCTTATTCTTGAAATGTTAGTGAAAAGGCCATTGATGCTGTGGGTCGTTTATTATCTTTGTACACACATGGATTGAGCATCTGTGAGTCAGACATTGTGCTGAGCGCGGGAGCCGGGTCCTTGTTCTCAAGAGGACTTCACATCCGTGGGGGCTGACCCTGAACCAGCCCTCGGACCCCTCCCCCAGTAATTTGTCCGTCTGCTACCACCCTCGCCCGCATTACGGTTTCAGCTTTCCTGACGTTTTCCGTTCACCGCGGTGCTGTCCAGTAGAGCGCCCGACAGCAGCCAGATACTCTCCTCTCTGCCACCCGCCGCCCTGTCACCATCAAACTCTTCCCACGTGGCTAATGCAATGGAGGAACTCAGGTTTTAATTCTAATTAATTTTATTTTACATAGCCTCAAATGTACATCGTACATACACTGGCACGGTACATAGGCTGTCAAAACACTGTATCACACTTTAAGAAAGGAAAAAGCTACGTTAAAATTGCAATCCTCACATCACATTTGACTTCTGCGATTCTTTCTGTTACCGATATATATTCAGAATTACAGTTTTAATAGTTCCCTCCTGTGTTAAAATGTGTATCCTTTTTTGGCATCCTCTGCATATGCTCTTTGAGGGCAAGAACGGTCTTTCTAATTTTTTGTTGTTGTTGTTGTTTTTGGTGGGGGCTGGGTTTGAACCTGCCACCTCCAGCATATGGGGCCGGCGACCTATTCCTTTGAGCCACAGACGCTACCCTGTCTTTCTCATTTTTATAGCCCATGCCTGAGTCCCAGTGGAGTACCTCACAGAGGACTCGTGACGGGCGTCAGTGTGCGGCCCTCACAGGACACGTGCAGAGCGTCCATGTGGTGTTCACAGAGTTCACGTGATGGGTGTCGTGTGCTGCCCTCACAGGACACATGTGGATAAGTGTTGTGTGCCCTCACAGGACACGTGATGGGCGTCCGTGTGGCGTTCACAGGACACGTGATGGGTGTCCGCCTGCGGCCCTCGCAGAGTTCAGGTGATGAGCGTCAGTGTGCGGCCCTCGCAGAGGACTCTTGATGAGTGTTGTGCAGCCCTCGCAGGACACGTGATGAGGTCCCTGTGTGAGGCCCTCACAGAGGACACGTGCTGAGCGTCCGTGTGTCCAGTGAACTCCGTGGTGAGTCCTCGCGGTGCCATTACCCAGCGTGTGCCCAGGGCGAGCCAGTTCTCTCTGTACATTCGGCCATTTTTTTTACTAGATGTAAATAAACTGTACACCATTCTGTGCTGAGCTGAGGGAATAGAAAAATCAATAAAACATAGCTGTTTTTCCTCGAGGCATTCATGGTCTCGTCCGGGCAATGTTTGTCTTAGGAATAACATGCGGGGCCCCCTGTAACCCCAGCACTCTGGGAGGCTGAGCAGGTGGATTGCCGGAGCTCGGAGTTCAAGACCAGCCCAAGCAGGAGTGAGACCACGTCTCCACTAAGAATGAAAAGCTAGGCAGGCGGCGTGACGGGCGCTGCAGTCCAGCTACCAGGAGGCCCAGGGAAGGTAGTTTGAGGTTGCTGTGCCGCCATGCACTCCACCAGGGTGACACTCTTCCTAGGGAGGGAGGGAGGGGGAGGGAAGGGAGGAAGGGGGGGAGGGAGGGAGGGGGAGGGACGGGAGGGAGGGATGGAGGGAGGGAGGAAGAGGGAAGGGAGGGAGGGGGAGGGAAGGGAAGGAGGAGGGGGAGGGAAGGGAGGGAGGGAGGGAGGGAAGGGAAGGAGGAGGGGGAGGGAAGGGAGGGAGGGAGGGAGGGAAGGGTATTAGCCTTTATGGTATCAGCTCCCTGCAGGATTTCATCAAAATGGGGTGCATCTTTCCATCTCTGTGACTCGGTTTACTTCAGGTCAGCAGGGCTCGTGCCGGGTCCTGATGAGGAGGCTGTTTGGCCAGGGGGCCTTGTTCACAGGGGCAGGGTGAAAGGGAAGGTGCGGTCAGGTTGCTTGATTTTACCAGGCATCAAGGCAACACGTAACACTCAGCCTTCATTTCGGGTTCTTCCGTAGTGGGTCGGATGTTACACCAGATACCCCCGTGGGCAAGACGAGAAAAAGTGGTTCCTGCCCTCATGGGTCTTATGGTTTAGGTTTGGAGGACATGCTAAAGGTCTGTACTGGCATTTACCGCAGAGACTTGTTCCCCTCTCTGGCTCTGCCTGACCCCAAGCCCTGACCGTGGAGAAAGGACAATGGCTCCTTGTGGCCACCAGAGGGCATTTCCGGCTTTCTGGAGAGGCCCCAATTTCCCTGGGTTTTCGCTAAAACTGTGAGCTCACCATGCATCAGAACCACTTGGCAAAATATCAGATTCCACCTCCAAAGATTCTGCCGGGTAGAAACAGGAGGTCTCTTCAGATGGCTGCAGTGGGCACTGGTCACTGGCACAGTGCAGGGCTCCTGGGGGACCCGAGTCCCTGTCCCCGCTCAGTTCACAACTACTCTGTCACCAGAGTCCTATTGATGTAGAAGTCTCCCCAAGGTTGTTGGGGAGATTAATCGGGATAATGCATGTTAAAGTCATTTACAAATAGTATGAACAGTTACTCCTAGAATTCAAACAGCCCAGACGCCTCTGGACTCAGCCTGAGTGTCAGTAAGTCACACTGATATTTATGCTGAATGACGTCCTACCCAACAAGGAGCCAGCCCCGGGGTCCCCTGGTAGCCTTGCGGCCGCCCTGAGTCTGTTTTGAAGCAAAGAAGAACTGGGCAGGCTGGCCTGTCACCACCTCCGGGCTGTGCTTGTCATCTAGACCCTTGAAGCCCCAGGCTTGGAAACCAGGTGCCATGGCTTTGCCTATAGACACCCCCCCATGATGTGAGTGCTGGGGACAGGGCAGAGACAGGATTGTACACCTTCCCCTTCTGTTTTCCTCATCCACCCTCTAAGCCAGACACAAAATTCTCCCTCTGCTCAAAAAGCAAATGCTCTCACTTATGCAAGCGGAGAGTCCTGAAGGAGCCACCAGCCTGTGGCCCAGCTTCCTGTGGAGGGCAGTGGGCTTGGACGGCACCTGTGACACCCAGATTCCCAGGGCTGCCATCTCATCTCCCGACTTGCTCTTATTTGATTCTGAGAAACAGGAAGGAAAAGGCCGTGATGGTTTGGAAACAGCCTAGTTTCCCATCTCGTTAACACCGGGGCACTGAGTCTTTAGAGCAGCGGTTCTCAACCTGTGGGTTGGGACCCACGGGAACTGTATTAAAAGGCCGCAGTGTTAGAAAGGTTAAGAACCACGGCTTTAGAGGGTCTCTTCCTGTTGAAGTTTCTCATGGTGATTTGTGCTGTTTTTGCTTTGTTTTGATCTGTGAGTGAAAAGAGCTCCCTTCGAAATCTTAAATGAGTTCTCGAGGGATATATTTCTGGTTACTTGTTCTAATTATTAGAACGGGGTAATTATTATACTTGATCACAAAATATTCCATGAACAAAGTTGAAGGGAAGACCCCAGAGAGCCACAAAAGTGTTTAAGGATTACAGGCTTCCTAGACCGGGCGGTGCTCACACCTGTAATCCTAGCAGTCTGGGAGGCCAAGGCGGGTGGATGGCCTGAACTCAAGGTTCAAGACCAGCCTGAGCCACCTCGAGACCTCCTCTCTAAAAATAGCCAGGTGTTGTGGAGGGCACCTGTAGTCCCAGCTACTCAGGAGGCTGAGGCAAGAGAATTGCTTGAGGCCAAGAGTTTGAGGTTGCTGTAAGCTATGACACTGAGAGAAGACACCCGAGAAGGGTGAGTTCTAGGAGAACAGGTCTTCTCAAGGAGACCACAAGGATACACTTGCAGGGTCTTCTCCATGGTGACTCAGTTCTTGGGAATTTGTAAATTTAATTTCCTGGAACTTGGGAACTTCCAAGTTCCGTGAAATCCTGTAATTCTGTAGAGGTTGGAATAGCTTCTCCTGTTTGATTCAAACTGGCCAATAAGAAGGTTACTTGTGGGGTGGAACTTTTTGACTGTCGATAAAAAGGGAAAGACCAAGCTAGTTGGGGAGTGCGGCCATTTGGAATCGTAAGCTCCTGGCTGGTGAATAAAGCCCTTCACCTTATAAACTTGGTGTTTGGGTGCTCTTTCTCTCTGTTGGGCCTCGTCTTCCTGCAACAACACCATGGCACTCTACTGAGGGTGACAAAATGAGACTATGTCTCAAAAAAAAGACTCCAGGCTTCCTTTCAAGGCAGTTGTGCTGAATTATGACAAACGTGCTTCCTGGAAGACAAGACAAGTTCATCTGGAAAAGGCAAGCAGCCCTCTATTATGTAAGCTGACAATTCACGCTGGCCTCCCGAGACTGTACAAACACACAAAATACTGTTCTGTTTACTAATCGTCAGAAAAAAATGTAAAGTACCCAGAACTAAATTATAAATGTTCCCTTGCAACCAAAACGTTTAAATCATGAGGAACTGTGTCTTCTGGGGACAGAATTGCTGCTTGAGCTGGGCCTAAGAGCTCACCTGGCCTAAGAGCAGCTTGGGAGCTAGTTTTTGTCCTTTTTCTTTTAAAACCCTCTTTAGGAGGCTCATTGGTGAGCTTATGCAAATCAGACATTCCTCAGCATTTGGTTCTGAATCACTCACCCTGCCATTCAGGAGAACAAGAATTTGCCAAATAATAACTTGAATGAAGTTGTCTGTCCCAATGCCCAGGACATCCCACAAAATTGCAAGTGTTCCCCAGAGGCAAGGGTGTGTCAGGGTGTGACTTACAAAGGATCCTGTCCTGAACTAAGCCTGTAATTAGAAATCCTTATCAGATAAGCCTACTTGAGATGGGGCAACCAAAAAAGAATCATAACATTTATATTAAAATGACAGCAAATAACCTGCCGTGAATCTCAGCTCCTTTCTTCATAATTGCCCTCCACTTACAAAATACGTTCCTAGGCAAATCGAGCTTCTGAAGAGAAGCTGAAAGAGTGTGGGCTTTCCTTGTTTTATAAAGCCAAGCTATAACTTTAGCAGCTAATGATGACAGCTACTATTTTGTGGAATGCCCGCTCGGGGCTGACAGGCACCATCCTAGGCGTTTTACACTCACTATCGCGTTTAGCCCCCTACCAACCTCCTAATTCCTATTTTACAGATGGGAAACCAGGGCTTAGGAAGGCACACCGTGCTCGTGGCACCCACGTGAGGATGGGCAGGGCATCCACGTGGCACTCACGCAGGTCATTCACTTCCCACGAAGGTCCCCAGCCATGGGAATTCTTAGAGACGTCACTTGCCCCACCTCCCCCCAGAGAGGATGCCGTGTAGCAGGAGCAAAAGCTCTGCCTGGGCTAGCAGGGGTCCTGAGTCGGGCAGCTGACTCCAGACTCCCTGGGCGGCACACCTTGCCAACTACATTTTCCTGCCACAAAGGGCCCCAAACTCTTGGGAGAGACACGGGAGGAAGGATGAGTCTCTTCCCAAAGGGAAGTGGACAGACGCCCTGTAACTTCTGGAGTAGCCTGGTTTTCTGGTTTGCTGGGAGGGTCATGATAGGAGCTGCAGCAGAGCTGTGTGTGGGAAGCTGCCAGTGGCCTGGCCCTGGGGGGTTCTCCTGGCCTGCATTCTGGAGCAGGGCCGTCTGCCGGGTCTGGTGAACGGCTGTCCGGACTCTGATGAGCAACACTCGGGTGCAGGAGTTGGGCAGCAGGCTGCCACGCGGCCCCGTAAACCTCGGCAGCTTCCACTTTCCCATCTGAAGACAGATGGTGATCGCAGGTGCCCTGAAGTTCTCAGGGAGTGGTGCTCAGATGTGACTCCAGGAACATTTTAAAGGAGACACGGACAGTGATAGTGTTGCGGGAAGACGAGGCCTAACGGAGAGAAAGAACACCCAAACACCACGTTTATAACGAGAAGGGCTTTATTCACCAGCCGGGAGCTTACAGCATAGAAGAATTCCAAATGGCCGCGCTCCCCAACTGGCTTGGTCTCTCCCTTTTTATCCACAGTCAAAAAGTTCCACCTCACAGCTACCCTTCTTTTTGGCCAGTTTGAATCCAGCAGGAGATGCTAGTCCAGCCTCTACAGAACTACAGGATTTCACAGAACTTGGAAATTTCCAAGTTCCAGGAAGTGAAGTTTACAAATTCCCAAGAGCTGAGTCGCCATGGAGAGGACCCTGCAGGTGTCTCCTTGTGGTCTCCTTGAGATGACCTGTTCTCCCAGACCTCACCCTTCTCAGGTATCCTCTCTCAATAGCAGGTGCCCCTGAGGTCCTCAGGGAGTGTGCTCAGATGTAACTGAGAACATTTTAAAGGAGATAAAATTTGTCTTTGACACTTACATCATCTGTCCTGCTCTCTCTGCTCCATTTCTCTTTCTCCTGGTGTTCTCTTCTTTCCCGATCTTTCCATAGGAGGAGGGGAGTGAACTGATAAAAACCAAGTAGCATAATAGATGTTAAAATGACTGACTTCCCCCAAACTATCTCTATTCCAAAGAAAAGGCAAGCAGGGATTTGTCCAAAGGATTTAGTGACCTTTGTGTGAATTTTAGCAACTAGCGAGGGCTTTGGTTCTTCCCAGAGCCTGTAAAGCACAAAAGTGGCAACTAAGGATTGGGCTGTCCTGTGATAGCTTTGTAAAGTATTTTAGGGGGAAAAAAATCACACATGTATATCTAGTTGGTGGAAGATTGCATTGTCACTATAAAAGGCCCTTTACTAAAACTCTGTCCCAGATACAACTTGACATGTTAAAAAAGCTAGACTCCAAAACATATTGCAGCTAAGGACACAACTACATAAAAACTACATGCATAAAAAGAGCCTGGAGAATAATACGGAAAAATGAAAATAAATCATTGGTTGAAGTTGTGTTGCGTGAGACGCGAGGGGCTATAGCTTTGCCTCAGGTGTAGATCCGCAATGCAATGTTAAGAGCACAAGAAGCAGGCTACGCACTCTGTTGTGGCATGTAGCAAATTAACTTTATTTCTGACTACCTTATATACTTTTTTAGTCATGTGCACACTTAAATCTGTGATTTACAATATTCATTATTTGACTTTAAACTTAAGTGGCAGATATCCTGTCCTGGAAAACAGTACAATACTCTTTTACTTTTAGGTCTTAAAAAATCTACATAAAAATAAGATAGACAGAGCTATAGGAGAACTATTTCCTCATGTACTTAACATGTTTACCTTAAATGGTTAACTTTACAGATCTTCTGCCTCCAGGCCAGAATCTAGGAGACAATGGCTGCAAAAGCTTCAAAGTATCTGTTCCCAGAAGACCAGAAAACAGTCTTTGTGTTTGCCTCAGGGTTGCCCAAATCTATTGCTTTTTCTGTGAAGGCAAAAGCCAGTTTAACTCATTAATGGCTTATTTGAATGAGATGTACATGAGACTTACATGTGGGGATTTCTAACCCCACATTGTAGGTACACTGGGTACTTGGCTAATTAGAAAGGATTTTTAATATATCTACATCATCTTGTTTTCATTAAATTGTTTAAGTGAGGGAAAGTTAAAACAGATATTACGAGTAAAATTCAACTGGATGGCAATAAATTAGAAGTATTAGTAACTGTGCATTTAAGTGTTGGGTGGGGGGAGGCAACTGCTTGAACCAAAAGATAGGTAACAGGAATTTTGTTTGGAAAAAAAACTTTCTATCAAGATCATATCACATTTAAGCTAATCTGTATTTGCTATAAACTCTGCCTATAATGAAGGTAATGAAATTAGATGAATCCTATGATTGCTTCGAGGTGCTGTAATAGCCTTAGGTATAAAAGAGAAATTCAATCCTACTTCCTACACTAGCTTTGGCATTGTAGGAAAGAGGAAGGGAAAAACTGTGAAAGACTTCTAGCCAAGAGAATTCATGCTTTCCCAACCTGAAGAAGTATTTCATGGACCAACCATTCACCTAAATATTTTTAATAGGTCAAATGTTTTCCTACAGGAAGAAAGACTTGTTGGGAGCCCAGTTGCCCAGCCAAAGTGCAAATTACACTATGTGTAACTTTGGTATTTTAGTAAACAAATTTTAATTTGTTCCTAAAAGCTAAAAAGCAGATAAAGCTAAAAGACCAACAAAACAAACCCCCCACCCCAATGCATGTGACATTGCTGGGCTGGAAAAGAGTTTCCTGATGCTATTTGCTGCCATGTCTCTAAAGCATAGCCACAGTACTGTTGAACTGCTTACCTGCGCAAAATGACCATCAAGACATCAAAGTTATCAAAATCCCAATGTGCTGTCCTCGTGATTCTGCATAGATAACCCTTTGTACACCAATCAGAACTGAAGAGAGAAAACGGGGCCCTAATATGTCTGAACCAACCAACTGCAAAATAGCATCAACAATATACTTCTTGGCACTCCAGTATATTACAAGACAATCACAAAATGCAGCATATGTTGAATTCAATAGTACTCTTGGGTCTGAAAATGGGTAGCCTTAAAACCTGAACCCTGTACAACAAACCACTGATTTTCCAAAATTGAAATTACATTTGGCTTATCCAGAATTTGAGGCTATAAAATCAGTGCAGTGAGAGCATCAGTTCCCTCTCCCAAGAGTAGACATATACTCCCATAATTTATTTGGCAGTCTTGGAAATCCCATTTCTATTTCCAAATTCATATTCTAGAAAATAACAAGATAATCCTGTGCCACTGCTTTACTAAAACAGTCATTTCTGAAATTTTAAAGCCAACTACAGAGATAAATCAAAAACAGTTTGTTTCTAAGAGTAAGTAAGAAGCTTCAAAATGTCTAAATATTGATTGTCTTGAGAGAAATTACTGAGGCATACCAAGGCCCTTGGTTTAGAAATCTGTGAAGCAATTTCATATTGAATTTTTAAGTGAATTTCAGGGGGGGTTTCAAATCTGGGAACTCAGATCATGCTTGTTTTGAAATACCTTATTTTGAAATAGAGTTCTCATTTCCATTAGTTTATATATGTAACTCAGAGTACATTGATAGGGCTTTCTCTAAGTGATCATTATAAACTCAAACACAGAACACATGAATATGTTCTGCAATTGTAGGAGAATCCATTAACTAATTTCTGCAAAGAATCAAATAAAACTTCAAAAGTTAAACTCACACATTGAATTATATGCATAGGCATTGACTCCTAGGTTTGTAAACAGGTCATCTAGTCCAAGTTCTTCAATTTGCATTTGAGGAAATTGAGGCTTAGAAAGGCAACTACTGCCCATGGTGACACCAAAGTCAAGGATATCATTCATGTTGGGGCCAATATTATTTCTACCATAATCCACTGCCATTACAAGCCCTCGCAATGATTAGAAATAAAACTAAACCTCTATCTAAAGTATAAAGTACTATATCTCACATGACTTTAATATAACTAAACTAAGAAAGTTATGGCTAGTTGAGGACAGTATCTGGGAAGACAGAAGCTGTGATACAAATATATTTACTGAACTTCCTATGCAATGACAGTTCTTCATGGAGTCCTGTGATTTTCAATTGGTGTGCCCTGTGAGGATCTTAGGTATGCCAAAAATTTTTTTAAAGATTATTAATTAAATTTTTTTCAAAAGAAGTTCAAGTCACAGTAAGTATATGCTTTTTTTTACTCTTTTTTGACATAATTTAAGTGTCCCACAGAAATTTAGCTATAAAAGTTCAAATGTGCCGTGAGATTAAAAAGGGTGAAAAGCCACTTAAGACTAAATGTGGAACCCCCATCTCCTATGCTTAGGTCAATTTCTTGTGAATTTCCTAGGCCTCAATCCCATGAAAGGACTGTATCCATTCATTGATACATTCATTCACCTTGTCCCTGGTGGAAGGGACTGTATTCATTTGTTTCCTGGCCACGGAACCCATACACCTATATATACCCTGAGACTAAAGGCCTAAAGGAGGAGATGGGGAAAGACTGGGAGAGAAATGGTGAGAGCTTCTCTCTCCCCACTAGAATTTTCTCCCTCTAACAGATGCCTTAATGTTTTCTGTATTCTTTTCTTTCTTTTCGGTGAATAAATTCTGTCTTAAAAAAAAGATGGAAACATTACCTCTTTTACCTTTACATGGATTGAGCTGGAATATACTTCCTCTGAACCTCTTTCAAAAATAATTTAATTAATGAACCTCTCATGGCACACCACTGAGCTAGAACTATCCTGCAAAGTTATAATTTGCATGTCCTTGTTGGAAGCCGGCAAGGAATTTTCTTATGAATGATCTGTGGGGCAGTCCCTGCAGATGACTCAGGCCTTTCCTTTTCCATGAGAGTCTGGCTGATGCAAAATGTTGGTAATGGCTGTAGATTTGGAAGGGGGTGTTGCCTCCAGGCTTAACCGCCCTTTTTGAATAAGGAGCTGGGGAGGAGGGGTTGTCCTGAGTTTTTTATTTTCCTTTACAGATCAAACTTTGCTTGAGGCACAAGGAGAAAAATTAACATTTATTGACTACCTATTAAGTATACTCAACTTGTAGGTAGTAGATACTTTAATCATAGTTAAACTCAACACAATTCACAACAACCTTACAAAGTAGATATGACTATGACATTTCATAGGTAAAATGCTAGAAGCTTAGAGGGTTGAGTTTTGACCAAAATAGCATAAGAGGGTTGGTATTTGAATTCTGGTCTTTCTGATAAAACAATTAAAACCAAAAAGAAAAGCTAAAAAAAAAAAAAAAGGAAGTCTGTAGACAATGCTGCTTCCCAGACCCTGAATAGCAGTTCCTTATTCTCATAATGACGGGAGCTCAGCCTTCCCTAAATACCACCCCTTTCTCTGAATTCTCACAATACAGAAACTTCTATACAAGTGGAAGACAACATTCAAAGCCAATGCCTACATCTAACTTCTCTCCAAAGATATTAGGAATGACCACCTTGGGAAAAGTTTTTATATAATACAACGTAAGAAGAATGTGAATATTACTGAAAACACTCTGTTTTCACAAAGTTTAGGTTTTGCTTGTGTGGGTCAGCCTACTCTCAAAAGATTTAGTTTCTTACACCCTAAAATAATTCACAAGCTAGTGCAGTACAAGAGCATGTAATAGTATTCACATGTTCTCAATAAATGGTATGTTTTAGTCTTAACTCATTTTATCTTCAAAACAGCAATCTGAGTTATTTGTTATCTACACTTTACGGATGAGGAAACCAAAACTTAGACAACAAAGCTACTAAATAGCTGTGTTAGTTATTTAGTTGAGTATAAAAATAAATTACTTCAAACATAGTAGCTTAAAACAATAATAGATATTTATTGCCTGACATAGTCATTGTGTAATCAAAAGTTAGAAAATGGCTTGAATCAGTGGACCCAGCTTAGGATTTGTCATGACTTTGCAATCAAGATGTCAGCTGGGACCAGTCATTGGTGGGCTTGATGGGAACTGGAGGATCTGCTTCCAGGGTGGCTCATTCACATTGCTGTCAGGCTGGAACTGCCTGGTGGGGAGAGGCCTCAGTTACTCCCACGTGGACCTCTGCACAGGTTGCTGGAGTGTCCTCGTGACAAGGCAACTGGTAACCCTGGGAGTGAGCAATCCAAGAAATAGAGAGCCCAGTGGAAGCTATCCTTGTGATGACTTATCCTAATAAGCCACATAGCACTGTGTCAACCACATTCCATTTTTGAGAAGCAAATCACTAAGTTCAGCCCATGTTCAGTAGAAGGAGAAACAGACTCCACTTTTAGATGGGAAGTATATCAGAGAATGTATGACATATTGTAAAATTACTGCAGAGGGAAAACTGGAATTCTCATTTATCCCTTTCTAACTTGTAACTCCAGCACTTTCCTTGATATCCAAGGTAGGGAGAATGTGGCATATTTCCACAGTTCACCTCCACACCAGTAGCAGACATCATAAATTCCAGAGCTCACTCTGCTGCAGCTGGGCCTAGTCTCAGAGTCTCTCTCAAATGGTGCTCCAGGACGTTAACACCAATCCTTTGGAGCTGGCACGTAAGTGGAAATTTAGTCCATTCTCTCTCTAGCATGTACAGACAAACTTCACATTTTGCTATCTTAGAACCCCTAACATTAATGATCACCTCCTGGGCCCTCTGTGAAACAAGCTTTGTAATAATAAACGCCTCTCACAAAAGTTCTTTAAGAAAGGAAAATGCTTTAGAGAGTCTCATCTGTTCTAACTTTCAGAAGGGCTTTCAAATTGCAGAAGTTCACTATTAACTGTACACCCTCTACTCCAGTAAATATCATTTGCTCCTCTAATGACAGGAAGAGGGGGCACATCTGCTGTTTTCTTTGCCTGGTACAGCGGCTCTGACCCATGAATGCACCCTGGAATCACCAGTGCTAAGGGCTGGTCTCAAGCCTTAGAGACTCTTAAGTAATTGATCTGAGACCCAGGGACTTTTCAAAGCTCCCGGGGCAGTTCTACCCTCAGCTGGGCTGAGAACACTGACTTAGTGCTTCGTTTTCATTGGCAAATAAGCTATTCAGCTGTGTTTGTATTAAACTCTGCCACCTTGTATTTGGTTAAATGAACATATTAATAAAGTTTAGAGGGTGATAAAACCCCAGGGAGTATTCAAACTATACTACTCTTTTTCAAAATGTCAATGTCAATTGGACTTGGATTGCCTTCCCTCTGTGGTTTTTCTCATCTCTGTGAAATGCACCAATCTATCTGATTCCAATAAAAGTCCAATTATGGTAGTTTGCACATTTATGTGACTTTAACACACACTTTTCAGAAGCACCTCCAAAACCACCTCTGCTTTATACAATGTTCATATACCCCATAATTCATCTCAATTTCAAAAAATCTGAGATCACCTGCTGATCTGAGTCTTTATGATAGATTTTTAGTAAAAACTCTTCACATACTCAAATAAACAATCCTTACCTAATTTCCCAGGCAAATAACAAGAGAAGTAACCAGATAACCTGATAATCAAAATACCACTTTTTTCTCTAATGCCATATCTATCTTAAAAAGATAATATTTTTACATGAAACATTTTCATTTTTATACCTCAGCCAAGGCAAGGACAGACTACCACCCCAAGATATTAAAGGTTTTTGGGAATTTGAAGAGGGGACAAAGGAATGCACCAGTCCTGTTATATGTCCCCAAATTTTATAATACATTGAAGTCATGTGGAGTGTTTTTTTGTTTTGTTTTGGGTTTTTTGAGACAGAGCCTCAAGCTGTCACCCTGGATAGAGTGCTCTGGCATCACAGCTCACAGCAACCTCCAATTCCTGAGCTCAAACAAGTCTCTTACCTCCACCTCCCAAGTAGCTGGGACTGCAGGCGCCAGCCACAACACCTGGCCATTTTTTGGTTGCAGCCGTCATTGTTCTTTGGCGGGTCGGGCTGAATTCGAACCTACCAGCTCAAGTGTACTTGGCTGGCGCCTTAGCCCGCTGAGCCACAGGTGCTAAGCCTACGTGGAGTGTTTTTAAAAGTCCTCATGCCTTTAAGAGTTCCATAAAGTTTAATCAGAATCACCAGTGATGCAAGTCAGGCATTTGTAAATGTTAGGAAATTTGTAAAGTTTTCCCAGGTGATGCCATGTGCAACAAAGTTTTAGGAACTACTATCTTAACACTTACTGCTAACTTTTTTAATTTTATAGAGTCTTGATCTGTCACCTGAGCTAGAATACAGTGGCATTACATGGCTCACTTCAGCCTCAACCTACTGGGCTGGGCTCAAGAGAACCTCCTGCTTCAGCATCCCAACACCTGCTGATTTTCCTATTTTTTGTACAGACAGGGTCTCACTATATTGAGCAGGCTGATCTCAAACTTCTGGCCTCGAGCAATACTCCTGCCTTGGCTTCCCAAAGTGCTAAGATTATAGGTGTGAGCCACCAAGCCCAGGCACTGCTAGCTTTTTGTGGCTCAGTAAGCAGAAGAAATTTTCCCAAGCTGTTTTAAGAAAAAAGAATCTACTCTGATTGGAAATATTTGCATATAAAAGTTTGCTAACTGCAATAGACTGTACAGAACTTGAGAAATGCAAATGTCTCCTTATGTGCCAATATTTAAAATTAAAACAGGGAGTGGCTTTAAGATGGCGGCCAAGTAACAGCTTCCTTGCAACTGGCACGGTGAGACTGGGGAGAAAAGAATTCAGGCATCTCTGGCTGGTGAGATCTGCCGAGAAACATCCCTTTGGGGACACAGGGAGATAGTGTGAGACTTCTGGACCCCCCGGAGGAAGGCAAAAGCAGTGGAGATCTGGC
>CAUYON010063258.1:0-10333 GCA_963573935.1 Arctocebus calabarensis
TGAGACAGAGCCTCAAGCTGTCACCCTAGATAGAGTGCTGTGGCATCACAGCTCACAGCAACCTCCAATTCCTGGGCTCAAGTGAGTCTCCTGCCTCTGCCTCCCAAGTAGCTGGGACTACAGGCACCCGCCACAATGCCCAGCCATTTTTTGGTTGCAGCCGTCATTGTTGTTTGGCGGCCTGGGCTGGATTCGAACCTGCCAGCTCAGGTGTATGTGGCTGGCGCCTTAGCCTGTTGAGCCACAGGTGCCGAGCCTGCTGATGTGTTTTCAACTGCGATCCTTCCTGCTGACGCAAATCGATATCTGTTCTGGATTCCAAATCCAGACATTGTGCATTTCTGATGGGAAACTTCAGGTCCCTAAGTCCCAACTCTGTCTTTCCTAACCAGATTAAACCTGCTTTCCCTTGCCGCCTTAAATGGCCGCACCTTTCCTCTAATCACCCACACTAAAAATCACCGACTATCTCTGCGTATCCATATGCTCCCGTGTTGATCAGTTTCCATGCTGCCCTGTTCTGGATGTGAGTAGACAGAGAGGATGGCAGAGATTTTTCTAACCATTGATTTTGGCTTTCTCTGTGACACCTCCACAGGTGTAAGGTTAAGCACTTCAAAATGGTATTGGAGAGTGGCGCCATTGGCAGGGTGGATTACACCACGAGTTTTGAATCAAAGTAAATTATTATTTTGACTCTATTAGCCAACATGTTTAATAGTATGAAAATCAGTGGTAGGGGCTGAATCTTGGAAGCACTGGGTTTGGTGTTACCGAGGCATTAAGGTGCTCGATCCCCAGACAATCAGCCTACGTTTCTGAAGTTATATAGTTATAAAAGAGTGGAAAGAAATACTGTTTCCTTCTTGGGACTGAAGCCATGTGAGGTGAAGAATGGAAGGGAGTAATTCTAGGGTGCTGGTGTCCAGTCTCTGTCTGCATGCTGATTTTGTGAGAACTTGTTTTTGCTTATCCACAATGTAGAATAGCATGAAAAGTAGGCACAGACCATTTTTTTGTTGTTGTTGTTGTTTGCAAATCAGCTTTCATCAGAGTTTGTGTATTTACTCTGTGGCCAAGACAACACTTCCTCTCCCAATGTGCAGCAGAAAAGAAGAGAGGTTGGTTATCCCCGATAGATTCTGTACATCAGAAATGGTTTCCGAGCCACATGTACTTTACAGACAATCTCCTGGGTTTTTCAACCAGGTCCAATTTTCTCAATCTCATGTTTTCAGAGATCTTCCCTCTGCTGAAGGGAGGAAGTTAGAGGTTACTGTATGCAACTCAAAAAGGCCAATCCTTTAGATCCTGCGCCAGTTTCCCATCATCATCCTGGAACAAAGAACACGGCAGCTATTGACAGGACGCACAATGGCATGAGGAATCCCTTTGAAGAGGGAGAACATCTCCCTAGCAGCACATGCAGGGCTGTGTGTATCTAGCGCTGACTTCTCTGGGGCCTGTGCCCTTACTTATCCCCAGGGACCTTCTCCTCTCCAACCCTCTCATGAGGATGGTCCTGGGGGTTTCTTTTTGCTGTCAAGAAATATTTCTGAAGAGTCCCAGTTAATAAACGTCGAAGGATGGTGGGAGAGAAAAGATTGCTGCTTTACAACCACCATAGTCAT
The DNA here is from genome assembly GCA_963573935.1 of Arctocebus calabarensis. NCBI lineage: Eukaryota > Metazoa > Chordata > Mammalia > Primates > Lorisidae > Arctocebus > Arctocebus calabarensis. Next base: position 1,632 of record CAUYON010063258.1, read on the forward strand.
TCATAAAGGGATCCAGGTAAGAAGGAGCAGCGGTTGCTAAAATCAGTGAGTGAAAGATTGTTGGGGAGCAGAGTATCTTCAAAGTGTCACCCCGGGGGCTACTTCATTACAAAGGTGAAAGGCACCTTTACCCTGGAGCTCACCTTCAACAAGAGGTCAAATTGAAACCATTCAACATCACCGGTAGAGGGACAAATTGGTGTCACGTCCCCAGACTTGTCCCTGCCCGTCTGCTTAGATGGCATTTCTGCCCACAGTATTTCACCTGAACCAAATCATGAAGAAACAATTGGATGAATCCAAAAATAAGCATTTATACTTTTTTTTTTTTTTTTTTTTTGCAGTTTTTGGCCAGGGTTTGAACCCGCCACCTCCAGCATATGGGGCTGGCGCCCTACTCCCTTGAGCCACAGGTGCTACCCAGCATTTATACTCTTAACAAACATTAGTTGTTATCGACTAAAAGGCTGGGGAACTGTTTTTGTTTAAAGCAGATTACAGAGATATGATTTCTAAGTGTAGTGTGTGATCCCAATTTCATCCTGCGTCAGTGAAATGGTTATTAGGTCATTTATTGAATTCTTTGGGAAAATTTGCAGATGAGCTCTATGATGGGTCATGACATTGTATCGGTGTTCACTTCCCTGATTGTGATAATTATGTGTCTGTCAGAGAATAATTTTTATTCTTAGGAGATTTTTGTATCGAAGTATTTATGACTCAGTTGCCATAAGGCTTGCTACTAACTTTCAAATGGTCCATCTATATGTTTCTAAATGATTTAAAAACACATTCTATATGATAAAATTTCTTTATATATAATGTCTAATAAATATATATAATAGTTTGAATATGATATATTGAATATATATTTGCTTTATTCACATGTATGTATTTGTATGATATATTTGTGTGCATGTATAAAGCAAATATGACAAATTATGGATGACTGGTGAATCTATATAAAGATCATCATTTTTTTTTTTTGCAGTTTTTGGCTGGGGCCAGGTTTGAACCCACTACTTCCAGTATATGGGGCCGGCACTCTGCTCCTTTGAGCCACAGGCGCTGCCCCATAAAGATCATCTTTATCACACTTTTTTTTTTTTTTTGAGACAAAGTCTCACTCTATTGCCCTGGATAGAGGACCATATCATTGTAGCTCACAGCAACCTCCAACTCTTGGGCCTCTCCCCTCTGCCTCTTCAGTAGCTGGGACTAAAATGCTTGGCTAGTTTTTCTCTTTTCGGTAGAGAAGGAGGTCTCGCTTTGCTCAGGCTGGTCTTCATCTCCTGAGCTCAGGTGGTCCACCTGTCTCGGCCTCCCAGAGTGCTCGGATTATAGGTGTGAGCCACCGTGCCTGGCCTCAGTACACTATTTTTGAAGCTCTCCCAAATGTTTGAAAGTTTTCAAAATAAAATGTTGGGAATAAACATTATTCTTAGGGAAGAGATAGTGGAGAAATTTCAGGTTCATGATAAATGACATGTTATCACTGTCTGAATAAGGCAAAGTTAGATGACACAGCCCATTAAAAATAAGTATTAACAAATACAAACTGTTAGGAGATTGATTTAGATAGTCTAGCATTAACTATTCTTAGAGAAAAGAAAGGATCGTGTTTGGCGTCTCAGTCTTTCTTTTGTTTCCACGATATTATTAACTTCCTCTTTGTCAGTCCTTAGCTCACAGGATTGTTGTAAGAATGGATGAGATAATGTCTATGAAAGTGCTCTGTAAGCTGTGAAAATAATGTCTCTAAGCCTCTTTGTGTTTAGGCTATAACTCGGGTTGAATTATAACACCCAGGGTTGTATTTATTTATTTATTTTTCAGATAGCGTCTCAAGCTGTCACCCTGGGTAGAGGGCTGTGGCGTCACAGCTCACAGCAACCTCAGACTCCCTGGGCTTAAGCGATTCTCTTGCCTCAGCCTCCCAAGTAGCTGGGACTACAGGCGCCCACCATAACGTCTGGCTATTTTTTGGTTGCAGTTGTCATTGTTGCTTAGCAGCCTGGGCCGGGTTTGAATCTGCCACCCTAGGTGTATGTGGCAGAGCCCTGCTGAATGAGCCATGGGTGCCACCACCAGTGTTGCATTTTATCAGTATACAGACCAAGCATTCAAAGAAAGAGAAACTGAAGCAGTGGCCTTATTAAGACTCATTCCATAAATGCATGTACAGTAGAGCCTGTATAAATTAACCACCCAAGGGACTGTAAGAAGCTGGTCAACATAGGGAGGTGGTCAACATAAGGAAGCAGGCCTACTGTAGTGATAGGTACACGTGGTACACGTCTGGTCTGTGAAAATCAGGTCGACTTAAGAAGGTGGTCAATGTAGAGAAGTGGTCAACTGGAGAGGTTCTGTCTATGTGATTTAGAAAAATACAGATGACTTCATCTAGATGAGATCAGCGTAGTTCAGTATAGTTCTGCTATGGCATATCCAGAACAGTATCTAAATACATCTCACAAACAATAGCTTTTCAGTAAAGACAACTTCACTTACTTTTAAAGCTCATTCAGCCAGTTGCACTTAAGGAGTATTTCTCCCCAGAGGTTGGCAAAAGAGCAAACAAAGCTGTAACATAAGTCAACAGAACATTAAGTAGAGAAAAGCTCAGCGTTGCTTGCTGTGCTGTTCTCTTGCGATAATTTCATTTTGGATTTTTAAAGTATGCTTTCAGAATTTCATTGTTATGCTAAATGCAAAATTGAGTCACTGTACGTGGAGTACTTGGAATGGATGTGGATAATGAACGTTTTGCTCCTTCTGCAGGAGGTAGGCCAGGATACCTAAAAAAAATAGTGACATTTTGATCCTGGCTGGGAGAGAAAATTGTATTGAAAGGATGATGAGTCGGAAGGAATTAGGGAGCAATGGGCGTAACTCAGAGCTGGAGGAGACATTCCTGGCAGTTATTGAACTTGAAATTTTTCTGCGCATGTAGACAGTTCAGGTGTGGCCTGTAGGGGGCACACACGTCATTGGTGAAAGCTCTGCGGACACGAGATCAGGGAGATTGACACAGGCTGCCATCTTTGTCAGCTGGCAATGATGTCACTGGCTGTGTTGGCAACCACTGAGCATTTACTGTTAATTTGGGAGTGACATTTTCTCAGTTAAACCTTTACAGTACCCCTGAGGTAAAGGTCATTATCTCTAATATGCTTATTTTATGGATAAACCAGACTCGGAAGCCAGATAACTCACATATGGTCATACACATAATAGTGGCCAAGTTGCTACTTGAATCCAGGGTGTCTGACTCCTGAGCCCATTTTATAACGTAACCACTACGTTATTATACTTGGCTGACTCTCTAAAGTTGACATTTGAGGGAACAGACTAAGGAAGGGAATAAAAAATCTAAAGAAATCATGGTGGAGGGGCAGTGCCTATGGTTCATCAGGTAGGGTGCCGGCCCCATATACCAAAGCTCGTGGGTTCAAACCCAGCCTCGGCCAAACTGCAAAACAGAAAAATAGCCCGGGCGTTGTGGTGGCCACCTGTAGTCCCAGCTACTTGGGAGGCTGAGGCAAGAGCATCGCCTAAGCCCAGGAATTAGAGGTTGCTGTGAGCTGTGTGACACCACGGCACTCTACCAAGGGCGATAAAGTGAGACTCTGTTTCTACAAAAAAAAAAAAAAAGAAAGAAAGAAATCATGGTGGAAAATGTTCAAATTTGGTTGACGACTATAATCCCACAGATCCCAAAGCTCAACGAGCCTCAATTAGAAGAAAACTACAGCAAGGCACATCATAATCAAATTTAATACCTGAAAAGTTGCCAGAGGTAAGTAAAAGACACAGAATGAGGAGACTCCCTTGTGGGAACAGCTCATATCTGTTGCCACAAGGGAACAGTCCCTTTAAGGCAGTGAAAATAAAAACTCTCAAACTATAGTTCTATACCAACTTCAATGGAGTTGATACCAAACAGAGATGAAATAAAGACCTTTTTGGAGACTAACGCTCACAGAGCTCATCACTAGCTGACCACCATTACAGGAAACATAAAGGAAGTCTTTCAGACAGAAAGACAATGATTCCTGATGGAACTTGGATCCGCATAAAGGAAGGAAAAGCACCAGAAAAGGCAAATAGGAATGTAAATCCAAAAGACTTCTTATTTTTGAAAAGGTCTTGCAAAGACAATTATCTCTTTAAAGCAAACATGATAATGTATTGTAGGTAGAGGTAAAATGTACGACGGTAGCTGCACAATGGCCAGAAGAAGGTGACAGGAAAGCATCACAAGCTATTATACTGGTCATGAAATGACACAACAGGACTTTGAAGGTCGGCTGAGACTGAGACAGATAAGCCCTAATGAAAAGGTTGAAGAAACAAAAGCTATAGCTAATAAGCCCATAAAGGAGATAAAATGGAAGCATTAAAAAAAAAAAAAAACAACTGGAATTAATCCAAAAGAAAGTGAAAATGAGGAAAAAGAGAATGAAGAGTAGATTGGAAAAATAGAAAACAAATTCCATGATGGTATATTTAAACCCAACCATGTCAGTAGTCACACTAAATGTAAATGGTGTAAGCTCTAGTCAATTAAAAGGCAGGTTTTGTCAGATTGGATAAAAATAGCAATGCTCAATTTTGCTTGGGCTACATATATTTACCAAATATAAATGTATTTATATTTAACCCTCATTAGATATAAAGATACAGATAAGTTAAAAATGAAAGGATGGAAAAAGATATAGTATACAAACAATCAGAAGAAAGAACTGGAGTGCAGATGAGATAGTTTATTTTTGAGCAAGAAAGATTGCCAGGAATAAAGAGGGACATTCAAAAATGGTAAAGGAATCATTTCCTTGAGAGAACCAAGCAATCTTAAATGTGGATTGAAGACCCTCATACTAAACTGAAAAGAGAAATAGCCGAATCCACAATTATAGTTGGAGATTTCAACACTGCTCTCTCAGTAATTGACAGTAGACAGGTTCGGCGCCTGTGGCTCAATGGGCTAAGGCACCAGCCACGTACACCTGAGCTGGTGGGTTCAAATCCAGCCCGGGTCCGCCAAACAACAATGATGGCTGCAACCAAATAATTGACAGTAGATAGAAAATTGGTGAGGACATGGAATAATGGAATAACACTATTAATCAACATGTTCTAATTGACGTTTGTGGAACATTCCACTCAATAACAGCAGAGTACACATTCTTTTTGAGTGCACACAGAACATTTACCAAGATAGACCATATTTTGAGCCATAAAAGAAATTTCAATCCATTTAAAAGGATTTAAGTCATACAAAATATGTTTTCTGAGCACAGTGGGATTAAATCAGAAATCAGTAACAGAAGGTATTTGGAAAATCTCCAAATATTTGGAAAGTACACAACGTACTTCTAATCACAAGTGAAATTAGAAAATACTTTGAACTGAATGAAATTTAAAACGTATTACAGTTGATGGGTTACCAATAGAGAAGTGCTTAAAAGGAAATTTATAGCATTAAGATGTGTATGTATTAGAAAAGTAGAAAGTTCTGAAATCAATAACCTAACCTTTGACAATAAGAAAATAGAAAAAAATAAAAGGAAATTAAAACCAAAACAAGCAGGAGAAAGGAAATAATAAAAGAGTGGAAATCAATGACATAAAAACCAGAAAGATAATAATAGAAAAATCAGTTAAAGCAAACGTTACTTTTTTGAGAGTAAGAAAATTATTGAATCTCTAGCCGGAATGATTAAGAAAAAAGACAGGGAACAAATAACAAATACTAGGGATGATAGATGTGGCATTACTATGGATTCTATAGATATTAGAAGGATAAAGGGGATGTTAGGAACAGGTCTACGTCAATAAATTTGACAAATTTTAGATGAAATGGAAAAATTCTCGAAAAATTTTGAATAATTTCTTGAAAATATGAAAGGTCACTCAAGAAGAAATAGGTTATTTCTCTTAAACAACTTAAATCTGTCATTTTATAGGAAAAGCACTCTCACAAAGAAAACCCCACACCCACTTTCCTTCACTGGTGAGTTCTGCCGAACAGTGAAAGAGGAAATATCAATTCTTTACAGGTGGTTTCAGAAAATAGTAGCCACCGTGAGGCCAACATCATCTTAATTCCAAAACTAGACAAAGACATTACAAGAAATGAACATTATTAAAAAACAATATCCTTCATGTGCACAGATGTAAAAGTTCTTAACAGACTTTTAGCATATCAAACCTAATAATATATAATATATAAAAAGGATAAATAACACAGCCAAATGGTTTATCCTAGGAATGCAAGGTTAGTTTATGTATATATATATATATGTATATATATACACATACACATATATACTCTATTTATATAGTTATAAAATATATTTAATTTTATACTTATATATAAATATATTTTATAAGTATAAATAAATATAAAATAAATAGAAATACATATATTTTATAAGTATAAACATAAAACTAATTATAAAATATACTTTATAAGTATAAATATAAAAATATATAAAAATGCATTTATATATAAAATATATTTATAGCATATATTTATATTTATTTTACATATATAAAATATATTTATAAATTATATATTTCAAAATTTATAACTATTAAATTTATAAATATATTTATATCTTTATATGTATTTTATTTATATATGTTTATAGATAAGTAAATGACATTGTTTGGGATTCATTGAGGCTACAAAGAATTGGGTTATACTGATTGAATTTGTTACATTAAAGTCCCTCTTATAATTGTGTCCCACCCCCAAGGAGTGTTCCATACACCGTGACCACCCCCATAATATATATTTTTAAATCAACCATTGTTATTTCCATCAACAGACTAAAAAAGAAAAACTATATATTTATCTTAATAGATGCAGAAAAAGCATTTGATTATATCCCACATCAATCCCTAATAAAACCTCTTAGAAAACTAGGAGTAGAGGGGAACTTCTTCATTTATGAAAAATACTAAGCTTACTGATTGGTGAAACATCAAAATCTTTGCCTTTAGATGAAGAGCAAGGCAAGGAAGTTTGCTTTCATTACTTCTGTTTAATATAATACTAGAGGTTCTTGTCCCAGCAGTAAGGTAAGAGAAAATAATAAAAAGCTAGAATATAATACTGGAGGTTATTGTCCCAGCAGTAAGGTAAGAGAAAATAATAAAAAGCTAGATTAGAAAAGCATAGATTAGAAAAGCTAGATTAGAAAAGAGGGATAAAGCTGTCTTTGTTCGCAGACCTCATGATTCTGTAGATAATACTTAGGAACTAGAAACAAAGCCTCTGAAAGGAATCAGTGAATTGAGCAAGGTTGCGGGATGTCAGTCAAGATAAAAAAATCTTCTGAATTTCTAGATACTAGCAATGAGCAATTGAGCGACTTAAAATTATGCCTGTAAACCAGCTACTCAGGAGGCTGAGGCAGGAGGATTGATTGAACCCAAGAGTTCAAGGTTGCTGTGAGCTATGATGCTAGGGTACTCTATCCAGAGACACAGAGTAAGAGTCTGTGTCAAAAAGAAAAAAAAAGAACTTGAAATTGAAAACAATACTTTTTATAATAGCATCAAAACCCATGAAGTACTTAGGGATAAATTTGGCAAAATATGTGTAAGATCTCTATACTAAAAACTATAAAATGTTGCCAAGAAAAATTAAATAAGGCCTAAGTAAATGGAGATAATGTATGATATTTATGAATTGAAAGACTCAATATTAAGATGTCACTTCTCCCTAAATTGATCTATATATTCAACATGATCCCAAATGAAATACCAGAAGACTCTTTGTTTTGTAGAATTTGCCTTGCTGATTCAAAAATACAGTTTTGAAAAAGGAAGAACAAAGTTGTCTATAGTCTCTGATTTTACTATAGGTTTGCACCTGTAGCTCAGTGCTTAGGGTGCTGGCCACATGCACCAGGGCGGTGGGTTCAAACCTGGCCCAGGCCTGCTAAACTATGACAACATCAACAACAACAAAATAGCCAGGTGTTGTGGTGGGTACCTGTAGTCCCAGCTACTTGGGAGGCTGAGACCAGAGAATCACATAAGCCCAAGAGTTTGAGGTTGCTGTGAGCTGTGATGGCATAGCTCTCTACAGAGGGTGAGATAGTGAAACTCTGTCTCAGAAAAAAAAAAAATTACTATAAAGCTCAGTAATCAGGATTGTGTGATAATAAAATAAAGGCAGAAGACATTTAGAAGAATGGAGAATAGTGGTTTTCCACAGAGGTGCCATGTTCATTCAGTTGAATGGGAAAAATTCTTTGAACAAATGATGCTGGAAAAATTAGCCATATGCATGAAATTAAAACAAAAACAACAAAACACTTCAGCACTTACCTGACAACACACAGAATTAACTTGAAGTACATTATATACTTACATGTAAAAGTTAAGACATTAAACTTCTAGAAGAAAATGTAGGAGAAAATCTTAGTAAGTGTAGGTGAAGTAAATATTTTTTTTTTTTTTTGAGACAGAGCCTCAAGCTGTCACCCTGAGTAGAATGCTGTGGCATCACAGCTCACAGCAACCTCCAATTCCTGGGCTCAAGCGAGTCTCCTGCCTCCACCTCCCAAGTAGCTGGGACTACGGGCACCCACCACAACGCCCGGCCATTTTTTGGTTACAGCCATCATTGTTGTTTAGTGGGCCCGGGCTGGATTCGAACCTGCCAGCTCAGGTGTACGTGGCTG
>CAUYON010063261.1:0-21070 GCA_963573935.1 Arctocebus calabarensis
GATCAAAAATATAGTAAAGGAGAAAATATCATGAACAGTATGTCAATCAGGTTGATAAAATATCTCAGATTGCATGTGAAGCCCCCACACTGTACCCCATGGTTGAACTAATGTACACAGCTATGATTCAATTAAAAAAAATTAAATTAAAAAAAAGAAATTTGTATTTTACTGATCATTAGTCAACTCATTTAATGCATGGCTAATATCTTTACTAATGTGCCAAATACTTTTTATTGCACAGAATAGTAGTTTGGCCCATAAATAACCTATTAGAATCGAAGAAGGAAACGTAACTCCTTTAAAGGGCATGTGAGAATCAATTTCCAACATGTTGTATTTGTGCATATGGATGTGGGAAAAATTTTACTACAAAGTGTTTGAAAGAATAATTAGGAAAACAGTGCTTTCTAAGTTATGATAAGGGCTAAATAAATAAAAATATTAATATCTACTTTCTCTCAGGAATGTAAATAAATCTGAGGGGTTTCCAGCATGTTCAGTAATTTTTATAAATTTAAGGTGTTATCATAATCCTACAAAAAGAACCATTGAAAACTGTTTTTATCTGTCCAGGAAAAATAATCTCACTTCATCCATATAGGATGCCCAAATTTTAAAAAGTGATAGAAGATAAAACAAGCCCTTGCATTTTTGAAAAATTTTAAAGTGATACTCAGCTGAAGAGGTTTCAAAGGAACTGACCATTCTCTGAGCAAAGAGAAGACTGTTTCTAAAACCTACAGCTGTTGTTTGATGAATTTTTACAGTCTCTGTCTCATTTCCAATTCTCATATAATCCTGATTTTTGCCTTTGGTATTTTTTCCCCAAGTATTTAGTTTAAATAGAGAAGGCTTGATCGTGGGTTCCTCTTTTCTTTGATCAATCAATAACCTGTAACTTTACCTTTCCTTTAATTAATTAATTAATTAATTAATTTTTGAGACAGTGTCTCACTCTGTTGCCCTGGGTAGAGTGCCATGATGTATAGCTCACAGCAACCTCAAACTCTTGGGCTCAAGGTGCCTATAGCTGGGACCTTACACACCTGCCAACAATGCCTGGATATATTTTCTATTTTTAGTAGAGAAGTGGTCTCTCTCTGGCTCAGGCTGGTCTCGAACTCTAAGCTCAAGCAATCTACCCACCTTGACCTCCCAGAGTGCTAGGATTACAGGCATGAGCCACCATGCGCCGCCCCTCCTTTCCTTTAAAAATTCTTGTCTTTGGTGGTTGGCATGTTTCACCCTAAACTGCTCACCTGATCCTAAACATTTTCTCATGGCTTGATCACTAGTGTCTAAACTCTAACCCGGTTCACCCCGTTCTCTTGCTTAGTTGTCTTCCTTCTAGCCTTGTATACTACTTTCTTAGGACTGTTGTAACAAATTGCTACTAACTGGATGGGTTAAATCAAATGAAATTTATTCCCTCACAATTCTGGAGACCCGAATTCTGAAGCAGGAATTGAGGCATCTGCAGGGCCATTCTCACTCTGAAGACTCGAGAGAGGAATGCCTCCTTGCCTTTTCTCGGGTGCTGGCATTGCCAGCCATCCTTGATATCCTTTGGCTTGTAGTGGGATTACTGTAATTTATCTTTGTGTTCTGCATGGCTGACTTGCCTTTGTGTGTGTGTCTCTACATTGAAATCCCTTTCCCTTTCTCTTAGAAAGACACCAGTTGACCCCAATCCAGTATAACCTCATCTTCATTTGATTACATCTGCAAAGACCTTGTTTCCAAATAAGGTCACATTCTGAGGTTCCAAATAAGGCCATGTTCTGAGGTTCCAGGTGAACCTGAATTTAGGGGAACACAAATTTTGGAGCCCCAAAATAAAATCTTCTCCTAGGGAACCATCAGATAAGGCATTCTGGTTTAAGTTACTCATAGTAATACTGGATCAAAGTTTTTTCTAAACTACAGTTTGAAATATGATTAAAAGGTGTCAGCCATAAAATAAGAGCTATAATTAAAAATCTATATATTCATTTTAATAAATTCTAAAAGTCTTTTAGGACATATTCCTTTCATAGGATTTTTTTGTTCATATAATTCAGGGCATAGTAAACAGATTAGAGGCTATTAAATTAATTATAAATCACTCTTACTGCTGGCCATCAAGGAAAGACATATATGTGTGAAGAAAGGCCCAGTGAAAAGATATATCTGCATGGTACTACGTAATCAGTTGGAAACATGTTCAACAGAACACGTCCTTTTTCACCATCAATTGAAAATTTTAGCTTTTCATTTGGATGCTTTGGTACTATAGAAACCCAGAGTGAAGACACTAAGTAAGCAATCACTTTAAATATCCACTACTTAATAAAACATAAAAAGCAAAACCACTCCATAAACTTTGATTTTTTTTTAATATTTTTAATTAAAGAGACAAGATCTTGCTGTGTTCCCCAGGCTAGAGTGCATTGGTGTGGTCATAGCTCACTGTAACCTTCGGCGCCTAAGCTCAAATGATCTCCTTGCCTCCTAAGTAGCTGGGATTATAGGTGTATGCCACCACACCTGGCAATTTTTTTTTTTTTTTTTTTTAAGAGAGACTAGTTCTCACTATGTTGCCCATCCTTGTCTGGAACTCCTACCCTTAATCAATCCGCCCACCTCAGCCTTCCAAAATGCTGGGATTATAAGCATGAGCCGCCAGGCCCAGCCTGCTTGAGTTTTTTGAGTGAAATGGTTGGTGGTTCTTTAAAATGTTAGTAATGTAATATTTCTATTTTCTATATAATACCTTATATTTCATCTGTATTTAACATTTTATATTTCATAATATGCAATGTGTTTGGCTTTATTTATTTTTGGTATTTTTAACTTTGTTTGCTTCCTGAGAGCTGGATTATGTAGCCAACATTTGCTGTTTATCACTATCCTGTATTTCAGGGACTTCATGAGAAGACTGGTGCATTTACAGCTGTTAAAGTAATGAATGCTCGTAAGGTAATATCATATCCTGCTTATTTCTCTTTCCTTAATGGACTAACTTCTTGGGATATGCAGCTCAGAAAATATCATAATTATTTAGAATTATTATTTTATATAGTCATTTGTATATTAATCTGGATTCCTTTACTATTTAATGTTTCTATCCATTAGTACATTATTCTTATTGGTTTATTATATTTCCACATAAAAATGCTTCACTTACAACAAAATTTCCACATATTTTGGTATTCCTTAACAATGAGGAAGATATCTATATTCCTCACTATTTCTAGTTGCTTATCAGTTTCCAGGGATAGCAAAGAAGAGATTTCCTCTGATATTGTGTTAATCCTGCTGTGTTCCATCATATTCTTTTCTTTCTCCAACAATTCCTTCTGAGAATTGAGGCCATTAGATTTTCAGTGACAGGTAGAAAGAAGAAACTTGTCAGAAAGGCACATTTTTCATGTATTTTCTGACAGATGAGCAAGAGAGACAGTTTAATTGGCACTATTCCTGCTACCATTCATAAAGTTGTGTCATGGTTCATAACATATTGTCGTAGAATTTGCTAGCACTGATTTCTGTCCTCTTTCTTTAACATGAGCTCTTCACTTTCTCAAGATAATATTAGCATGAACATAGCAAAGGTCAAAAAATTTTCACTTCCCTATACCCTGAAGGAAAAATGGATGTTTGAAAGACTATGCAGATTCACTGAACTGTTGTCAATGCCATAAACTGTTCTTTCCCAACTTGTGCAGGAAGTAAATTGCTGAAACTATTTAAAGAGTTGCTTGCTTTTTATTTTGCCAGTGAATGTCAAATGTTGCAAACCAATGTGAGTTTCAAGGGGTTTTGAGGTTTTGTGGATTTATTTTGCCCTATAAACTATGGCTTCCAAATAATCCACCTGGTCCTTGTTGGGTGAGGCTTTCTAAAATAAGTATTTCCTTGTTTTAACTTGGGAGACCTTGACCACATATAGTCTTCATCTCAGAAACTCTGACTTATTTATATGTATTTGAAAATCATGTTCACTCCATAGATGGTTAGTGTCAATTATCTGGTTTAGTAAGGGGAGAAAAGGCACTTAACTAATATCAAAATGTAGTTTTCCCATTAATATGGTAATTAAATCTATTACCATGAATTAGTTGCCAAGTTTCTGTGTATATAATAAGAATCTGATTTTTTAAATTAAAATTAGTGAAAATTGAGAAAGGAATATTACTTTACTTTTCCATTTAGTGCTAAAGAAACATAAAATACTTAAGCATAAATCATTTTCAGAGTATACCCATAGGTATAACATTTCATTCTTGGTTTTGCAGACCCCTTTACCGGAAATAGGACGGCGAGTGAGAGTGAATAAGTATCAAAAGTCTGTTGGATGGAGATACAGCGTGAGTATTAAACATCCTCATTAGCACTCAAGTAGTCTTTCTTTTAATTTTCATCTCTAAACACATCTCCTTGCATTGTGTTATTATCTCTAGAAGGCCACCACTAAGTAAGTATTCTCACCTGAAAGTGATAACTTATGTTTTAACATAGTCATATGGATTCAGTATGATGGCTTTTGAACACACTAGCGTCTATCAGAGAGTAGGGCTTCAAAGAAATGGTCCCTTGAACAGAAGAATGTTAACTACAGGTGAGGAATTGAGTAAACCTATAGAACAGAGAGCCCTCTACCTGTGTGGCAAAAAAAGAGGAGTTGATGAGACCAAGAGAAAATTTTGCCTAAAATTGCACTTAGCAAATTACTTTTCACACCTTTTACAGGGTGTTCGAGGTGAATGGCTTTTCTCCCATTATGATTCCAACACACATTACCATTGTATCTGAGCCAAATGAGGACTGGCCTTTTGTTAATTGTAAGAACAATAGCAGACAGAAAACTGATAGACTACCCGGCCTAAATGTCTTTGGACAGCTGGCTCTGTACTTGAAGGCGTGGAGGAGTGTGAAGACATTTTTTTTCAACTGCCCTACAAAGCAGTCTCTCTGCTACCAATAGTTCACTAACTCTAAAATAAGACAAAGAGAATTCCTGTTTCTTAGTAGATATTGGTGATTTATAAAGGTAGATATTGGGCCTAAAAGCAGATCCCCTACTCTTATCAATATAATTCACTGATACACTTTTCCTCATTTTCTCCCCTGCAGTCAACTATATAGAATTCAAACATTTTCAACCTCTTATGCTATATTAAATACATTCTTAGGCATGGTACAGTAAAAATAACCCTCTCCATTAACACAATTAGAAAGACACTGCTAAACAGCTTCATGGTTCATGATAGTAGGTTCCTGGTGTGTTTTAATGTATCTCAGGAGACAAAGCACATCCAAAGGAAATACCCACAAAAGATAGTGTCATGCTTTGGTAGCTCAAGTAGCTATAAAAAGTAAGGTATGAGAAATATAATTCTTTGATCAATTGTGATTTCATCAAACATTTATGTTCATAAAAGTCCTTTGAAGATCTGCCCCAAACCCTCTCCAGTATTATTTCTATAAAGAAAAGGATTTTATTCGACAATTGGGTGAAATTACAAAGGAAGTCCTGGCATCCTTGAGCTGCCTCTTCTTGACAAAAAGCAGGGTATTCAGGCCAGTCTGGGATCAACTGGCCCTGTGCCAGGAAATGCTGCAGCATCTTATTACTGGGAGATGTGTGAGAGTTTTAAATTGCCCACTTGGCCTGATGGATATAATGTGCTTATGTGTTTCTCAAAAGCTCAGCTTCCTGTTAATTGAGAGTGGCAAACACACTAATGCTTTCCAAACATATCTGATCTTTATTTATTTGTTTTGGGGGAGTTTACATTTATGTGGGAAACGCGCTCTTAGAAGTTTTTTTTTCTAGTCTGAAACTTTGAAATCTCTGATTATGTGTTTTAAGAAAGAAAAATAACTGCTAGCTAATCATCCAGTTAGCATCTCTAAATCATCTGGAATCCTTTGGGAGAAAAAGTATGTGACTTGCACACATATGTCTTAGATGCCAGGGCATTATGGAAATAGCAATAATGTAGAAGTCCAGAAACATGACTTGAAATCTCAAGTCTACCACTAAATAGCCTAAAAGTACTTGGGGAAAGTGTTCTCACCTCCCTGATCCTCAGGTTATCCATAGGCAGAGTGACATAACGATTTCAACTACAGAGTTGCCTAGAGACCAACCACTCTCCTACTTCTTTGGCAGTTCTGTAACCCAGAAAGAAAAGAACATCAAACTACCAAAGAGGAAAAACGACCCCTCCTTATCCTCCTCTTTAACTTGTTTTTTCCATTCTTTACCTCAGATAATCCTTTCATCTCATCTCTATTTCTTATACTATTTATGGGTTCATAGTCTTCTCAGCAGAACCTTGGCATTTTATTTCATTTTTATTTTCAAACTAAGCATTTATTCTTTTATTTCTTTTTATTAAATCATAGCTGTATACATTAATGTATTTATGGGGTACAATGTGCTGGTTTTATTTACAATTTGGAATGCATACATCAAACTGGTTAATATAGCCTTCACCTCACTTTCTTAACTATTGTGTTAAGACATTCATAGTCTACACTTAATAGATTTCACATGACTTCCATTAAAAGATATAACACAACTACAGTCCAAGATGAAGGGGGGAAGAGAAAGGGGGGAGGGGAATGGAGGGGTGAGGATGGGTGGAGAGAGGGTAATTGGTAGGACCACACCTATGGTGCATTTTGTAAGGGTACCAGTCAAATCTATTAAGCATTTATTCTTTTAAAGTCACTAAACAGTATAACAAGGTATTAAGTTTCAACTTAAACTTTAAAGTCAGAACCATCAAGTTACTTAAGTTTCTTGAATGATTTAAGCATATTCTCTAGTCTTTATGTTTATTCGTTTCTCTTTCTCTCTCTCTTACTCTCACTCTCTCTCTACCTTTCACTCTTTCTTTATATATATACATATACAGTAGAACCCCTATAAGTTGACCATCCAAGGCACTGTAAGAAACTGCTCAATATAAAGAAGTGGTCAATTTAAGGAACTAGGACTTCTGTACTGACACGTACATGTGATATATGTCTGGTCTATAAAAATTAGGTCAGTTTAAAAGAGGTGGTCAGTGTAGGGAGGGGGTCAACTATAGAGCTTCTACTACATATATTTTCTTTTTCCCCCCTTTTTCTTTTATTAAATCATAGCTGTGTACATTAATGCATTTATGGGGTACAGTACTGATTTGATGCACAATGTAGAATACTGACATGACACTGATTAACATAACCATCACCTCACTTATTTGTTGTGGTAAGATATTTATACTCTGTTCTTAATAGTTTTGAAATGTACCATTGCATTATGCACATTAGGTGAGGTCCCGCCAAATACCCTCCCTCCTCTGGGCCTCCCTCCTCCCCTCCCGTCTGTCTTCTCTTCTTTCTAGACTATAGTTATGTTTTACCATTCAATTGAATGTGTAAGAACCTTAATATTTTAATAGAAACTGAGAGTGTATATACAGGCTTGCCAGTCCCTGTGGTTTATTTCTGTGTGATTCCAGATATTGTTGTCATTTCAAAGGAAAACTACATGGGGAGAATCAGAAAGTTTAAGGGTTTTATGTGATAAAAATGAACGCCATAAGATCAACTTATACCATTCTAGAAAACAGGTTAAGGGAATTTGATGGAAACTTATTAACTGATTTTTGTTGGGAGACTGGGATGAGACTGGGGCAGCAGTTCTCATGCTACAAGTTTATTATTGTATTCTTTCGTGCTTTTATTACACAATAAATAGAAAGAAAGAGAGAACCTGGCATTGAGGTTTTCAAATGGACAAATCAGGCTCCATCCCTTTTCCCTCATAAGACAAATAGGTTTCTAGGGATTTATTTTCTAGTGGTTGAATGCTTATTAGTAAATCCCCTGGAAAATCTTAGGGAAATACTAAAGAACTGCCAGGCATTTCTCTGAGATTTCAAACTTTTTTTTTTTTACAAGTTACGTTATAATACTGAAGATTTTAGGGAACAAAAGGTAATTTACAAGCAAAAACCAAATCAACTTGGAGACACTACAGAGTGTAGTGCATCGTCTTGTATTTACTTCCCAAGTATTTTTAAAGTCTATCCACAATAATAGCTAAATACAAAACATAGTAGCCCATGTTTTCTGCAGTGTCTTAGATAATAAGCTAAGAAGGAAAGTGATAACTGAGTAGATATATTTGGTTACCTAGTCATCTTAGCTAAGAGACTTATTTTCCTGTATCCCCAGATCATTAAGTCTGGGTAGTTATGGAAAATGAGGGAGAGAACTAAAATATGATAGGGAGTTAACCCCCTAATTGATTTTCATGTCAATTAGCCCTTTTCTAAATCATTGTCCCAAAGAAGTGAAAGGTATCCTTTGTCACTGAATTTCAGAGCAGGAATTTTTGTATTTTTAATTCATAAGTCTTCCTTTCTTTATATTCTACAGATATAACTTCACTTTGGACAATAAGAATATTTATAAAAAGTTTTTATAAATTGAACTTTTATAAATGCCATAGGAGACTTATTTATTTATTTAAAATGAAATAAAATTTAGAGCTAGTAGGAATTCAAAGGAACTCAGTGGAAAATCCAGTTGTCAAGTGCAGAATCACTTCCTGGTCATTGCACATCACCTTTGACTTTATTGTGCACTATTTTATATTCATCCTTGGTTATATCATTCATGTATGTTGCTTTTATATCCCTGTGTGTAAGTTCCTATAACTGTAACACTGAAATGCACAAGTAAATGCTCATTGTTCATTGAAAATTCCCAACAATTCAAGTTATGTTTTTATAAGTTAATATTGTAAGATGTTTTTTCCCTAGTGAATTGGGTATATATACACCAAGGCATGTTTTTTTCAAATTACCAAGAAGAAGAGAGCTTTTTCTAGATTGGCTAAGAAATAAGAGTTATAGAAATATAATTAAAATCACTTGGTTGTCAAGGTATGCACAAACATACCTTAAGCTTAGGGAAAGAGAATTGTGTCCCATTTCACACCACTAAAATGGATGTTCTGGGAATGAAGGGGGGTGATGTTTCTAAATTAGGGTAAAAAGTGGATGGCACTCTGAGTAATTCAAATAAGAGTTCAGGTAAGGAAGATGCATTATGAAAATACCTTCCATTTATAGCATTTTTCTACCAAAGGATATCAAAGAACTTTGCGTATATTATTCCATTTAATCCTGCTAAAGTTTCCTGAAGATAGGTAATGGCTACCATCTTCCACCATTTTTTTTTTTAAAGTAAATTGAATCTTACGAAGCTTAAGTGAATTTTCTTACTCTGAGATAGCAGTGCTAAAACCTAGGTATCTTAATGCACAGGATAGGTGCTCTTTTCTGACTAATTCCCCACTATCTTCTGCTAGAGCTATCTCTTGAAATTATGTATTGCACCTCAGTGATATCATCTAATCAGATGGCTTCCATTATCACTACATAGATAATTCTTAAAAACAATGCCTTTAGACATGACTTTTCCCCTTAGCACCAGACTCAGATCTCCATTCTGAGCAATCTTATGCAGCCACAAAAAGATGTGCTTTATGTATTGTTCATATTTGTTTACTAATATAGAAAGATGTGCTTTATATATTGATTCAAACATGAAACTTGCAGAATAGTGAGAAGAATATGACCTTGTTAGAATTTTTAATGTCATCTCTCTCTCTCTTGCTCTTCATGTTTATATATGCTGATCATATCTTTATCTGTTTATCTTTGTCACTTCTGTAGCTAGTCCATCAGCCTATACAAATGTCTAAATGCATAAAGACTTAACGGTTACTACCATTGGTTCAGGAACATGTTCAGTGAGAGTAGACCACTTAATATATTTTATGTCATATATATTTTTTATGTGCATGTGCCTCTGTTGTGATTAGGAAAATAAATGATTATAAACATATCTTTAAAACAGATCAGCATTGCTGACTGATAAGAGTTGGGGTGTATGTGGCAAAATAATAGCTAAAGGATATGGGACTTCGTTTTAAGTGATTAAAAGTGTTCTAAAATTGATTGTGGTGATGGTTGTCCAACTCTGTAAATATACTAAAAACTATTGCATGTTATACTTTAAATGGGTAGATTGTATGGGATGGGAATTATACCTTGATAAAACTGGTACAAAACAAAACAAAAAAGTAATAACTCCATCCAGTAAAAACTTTATACATAATGGCCAAGGCTGCTTGTTCAGAGACCACACGTTGAGAACCACTGAATTAAAAGATCTTCACTTTACCCTTTTGTCATCCAAATTACCAGTTAATGAGAGATCTTCATTCATTGATAATTTCAGTTGAGATTATATTGTAAATTGCTGTGTAAATTGCTGTAATGAGTTGTCATAGACTTCTCCTTCTTTCATCTAATATAGTTTGGGGACATATTGTCTTTAAATAACACAGCTTAGGAGCTTTGCTGTGTGTTTTCCTTACACAGGATGAAGAAGAAGATCTTAGGACTGAGCTCAACCTCCTGAGGAAGTACTCTTTCCACAAAAACATCGTGTCCTTCTATGGAGCATTCTTCAAGTTGAGTCCCCCTGGCCAAAGGCACCAACTTTGGGTATGTTTCTAGTTTGTCTGATCTGATCCTGTGAGAATTAGTCTTATCCAAGGACATACATTTTCGTGAGCTGAGATGTTACTTTTGTGCACCTATAGGAAAACTTAAGCACTCAGCTGCTCAAGATAGTAAAGCAACATGTACTATGAGAGACCTTTTATCAAAAAAAAGTACTCTGGGGACGGCGCCTTGAAAAAGGGCGCTGGCCCCATATACCAAAGGTGGCGGGTTCAAATACAGCCTCAGCCGAACTGCAAAACAGAAAAATAGCCAGGCGTTGTGGCGGGCGCCTGTAGTCCCCACTACTTGGGAGGCTGAGGCAAAAGAAGCACCTAAGCCCAGGAGTTGGAGGTTGCTGTGAGCTGTGTGACACCACAGCACTCTACCGAGGGTGATAAAGTGAGACTGTCTCTGAAAAAAAAAAGTACTCTGATTTCTGAAGAAGGGAGTGATAAAATAGGCAAAAATAACTTATGTGACTTTTAGGTGTGATGGGAGGGGACTCAAGTGAACACTGGAAATCTGGACATATCTAATATAAATATTTTCAAATATATTTGTTGCATTTAATTTTATGTAATTACCACTATTGCTGGTACAGCAACTACCTGATGGAATGGTAAATAATGACTGGGTAAGGATTAATTCTAATTAGCACTTGACATGAACATATGAGTGCATTTTAAATGTTCCAAAAATATATGCGCTTATATATAAATATAACTCTTAGAAATGCTTTTCTAAAAGGTTAATTGACTTAACCTTTTCTTAGACATCATACTGGGAATATCACAAATTCCAGATAAATGAGACATAAAATTTAGAGGCTAACTGGGACCAAAACTACCTAAGCTAATTAGGTAAATTACCAGAATTAGGTAAATTACACAGTAAATTACCAGAATTTTTGCTGCCCTCCACTGTAAGAGAAATCGTTAAATCACAAAGAAATGAGCTTTGGTCAAGGATGTCTTTATTAAAAAAGGAATATTTAGAACATGAGCTGGGGTTAGTATACACTTAATTTCTGTGCTTTGTACATTTCAGTTTTCAGTCCAAGTTTATAATAGAGTTTCCCCCAAAATAATGACTGAAAATTTCAAGATCTTCCAGTGTCAGTGACAGATTCTGTTACATTATATACAAAGGACTTGAGGAAGTAGAAGAGTGGACATTATAAGAAGGTTTCCAGTAAGGAGTTGAATTGAAAGAGTGGTTTTCAAACTTCAGTATCCATTAGAATCTCCTGGAGAGCCAGATAAAACACAGATTACTGGGCACTACCCAATGAATTTCTGATTCAGTAGGTCTGGGATGTGAGTCTAAGAATTTGTACTTTCTAGTAAGTTTATAGACGATGCTTCTCCTGCTGTGCTGAACACCATCCTGTGGAGAACCAGCAGATTTAGAGAGGTTCGTCTTAACCCTGCTTCATCCCAAATGACTGTTTAAATTGCATCCTCCATTCTTTTAGAATTCCAGTTGAGATTTTATTAAATATTGCTGCACAACTTAGTTACTATTTGTTTGGCATAACACCATTTGTCTTTTTCATGCTTTTTCACTTATAAATATGTTTTCCTTTTGACAGTATGGTAAATTATGAGAAATGTTGCTGTCTTCGTACTGGATATATATTAATAGTGCTCAGTTAATTCGATCATTCAATATATATTAGTTGAAACCCATCTATTTGGCCAGGCATTCTGCTAAATGCTGGGGATACAATGGTGAGCTGAACAGACATGCATCTGGTCCATTAGAGCTTACAGTTTATTTAGAAAGATCAATATCATTCAGATAATCACAAAAATGAATGTATAGTTGGTCATAAGGGAAATAATGCAGCTCTATGTGGGTGGATAAGAAAGGAACCTAAAGTAAGCTGGGAAATGAGAAACTTCCTTGAGGCAGTAAAAGCTTAAACTGGGATCTGAAGGATGAATAGGCACTTAATGCATCAATTATTTGATGGAGATAAGACTTTCCATTCACACTTTCTTGCTCATGTAAGTCAGAAAACCAAATATGAAGTAAATAAATAGCTAAATAATTACCACTTGTAAAGTGTATGCACAGTACATACACTTTATAAATGGTAATTATTTTGCTATTTATTTACTGGGAAAAATGATTGAGAACACCTCACGTTCCTTTTATAGGTGAGCTATTTTGAGTCACATACCATTAGCAGGATCTTTCAGGGTTATCATAATTGAATGACTTTAATTTGGGTTCAAAATAAGTCCCTTTTCTTTCACAGTGTGTATGTTGTGCCCATTTGATATAGTCAATGCTTATGGCTCTGCATAAAAATGAACTCTTTTGTAGTTTATCTGGATTGTAGTTTTGTTTGGTTGCCTGTTCTCTTCTTTCTGGTGAAAGTATACTCAAGAGAAAACATGAAGTAATATCAGTGGTGAACAACTGTAAATTAGGGAAATAGTTTTCAAAAAAGAAAATGTTAATATTCCAAAAGGAAATAGGTACACTTTCTGAGTAGTTATGATTTGGGGCTTATCCCTTTGCTTCCCTTCTTACATGGTGAATAACTTGCCCAGGAGTTTTTGTTTTTTAATTTTTCTTCTTTTGATAAAGTGGTTTTGATGTGGGCAGTGATACATAAACCTGCACTTGAAGAAAAGTTTGCTAAGATGATTATAATAGTTATATTCACCTTACATTGGTCTGTCCTCTAGTTAGCTAATATTGTTTGGAAGGAAATTTACTAGTTCAGCATTTAATACATGGGTGGCAAAAATAAACTCCTGGGAAACTGAGTTTATTAACACAATAAAATCTGAATGAAATATTGTCAAAGATATTAGCTTCACAGTCGGCTTTCCTTAGCTGTAACCCAATTTGGAAGACATTATTCCACAGGCATAAAATTCACAAATTCTCCCTTGGAATTGTAGTTTGCCATTTTCTTGGGGAAAATAATCTGGAAATTGAAAATAAAATCAAAACAACAAAAAACAAACCTGGTCTCAATGTGGAAATGTAATATCTTTTGAGACCCTCCATATCCTGTTTCTCCACCCCAAATAAAATTGTTCCCTCAACTATACTTTCCTTTCTACTTCAGTCATCCCTCAGGCTTATTTCTTGCACAAGCTTCTTTCTAAGGGCATGTGTTCATCCTATTTTCCACAAACTGAATGTTATTCCTTCTAAGCATATCCAAACACTACCTATCCTTCAAGGCTTAGCTCAAATCCCACCTCCTAGTTAAATATTCCCAGCGTGGTACCTGGCTTCTCTCTCTCTACAATCTTTGGGTTTCATCTAACTCTTTATAATTCCACTAGCCTTTGGAGTCTTACACCAGATGATTGAGCTAGTCTTTTCAGTGCCTTAATCTCTAAACATTACATATAAATACACAGCCGTATGGACTAGAACTCCCCAGATATTTTCAGAGAATTATTTTCTAATTATTGATACTTTCTGGCTTCCCTGCAGATGGTCATGGAATTATGTGCAGCAGGCTCAGTCACTGATGTAGTGAGGATGACCAGAAATCAGAGTTTGAAAGAAGATTGGATTGCTTATATCTGCCGAGAAATCCTTGAGGTAAGTTTTTATATGGTCACTCTTCCCTGATCTTGAAAAGACTTATACAGTGTACATTATACCTGCTCATATCTGATGGTCTGGGAATTCTAAAGATAACCTCTGTATCAGGATACCTAAAAAGGCCAAAAAAGCTTTGGAGAAAAATTTTCAAGTGATGTCCTTAAACTTTAAGGAAGACCACAAGCTAGGCAACCAAGTCCTAAGTTATGGCCTTCCATGGCTCTGTCAGATTCAGACTACTGTGTTCAATGGATCATGGAAATGACCACTTGGGTTATTTATTATGTTGTTATGATTTTTAGAGTCCTTTAAAACAATCACATAGCACTATCCTCATAGGTTAGGATGAAGGTGAATCAGGAGAAGTCTATGTTCTACAGAAAGACTCTAAACCACCTGCAGACATTTACAGACATCCTCTCCGAATAGTGCCTCATTTTTAAATTATCTTGATTTCCTATGCCCCATTGGAAGAGAGCAATAATTTTATTGATATATGAAACTAAATTTTTTTTTGTATGTGGCTTAACTGCTTATTACCAGAAAAATACTAACAGAACTGAATAGTGCCATTCGTATAAAGTTAGAATGTCTTTCCTCCCTTTTTGGTTGGATGCATTGTGATAGTACAGTAAATGGTCAAGAGTGAAAATTCTGTACTGAGTTGTAAGTCCTGGCTCAACCATGTATTAGTTGTGTGACCTCGATCCAGTTGCTTAAGTTTTTAGTTTTACTTTTCTCATCTATGAAAAGGGGTGACATTAACATCTTCCTTAAAGGGTTGCTGAGAGGAATTCATAATTTATTCCACATAAAGCACTCAGCACAGTGCCTGGCAAAAAAGAGGGCTCAATAAATTTTAGGTGTTTTTATTGTTACTTCAATTGTAAATCTCCAGTTAGTGTCTGGAGCACTCTCAGCGCAGCCTAAAGTTGCATACTATGTCGTGGTTTAGCCAGGTCACAGGTTAGTTTTAGTGGTGAATGAGCCGTAGCCAATGTGGCAAGCCAACACAAATTGCAAATGCTTTAAAATGAATTTCCATACCCCTCCAAATTCTCAGCCTACAAGGCTGATTAGAAACTATTTTGGACTAAACAAATGGTTGGATGAAGAATAGAGCAAAACTATGGCTGAGCTGTGTTATTTAAGATCTCCGGGTCTTATGGTTAGTTGGAAATAGGGAGGCTAGAAAGGAAGATAAAGTGGCCCAACGTATACAAATATTACATTTTGGTGCTCTTTTTCTTTCATGGGTGTCCTGATTTATTTTCCTTCTCTTAGAGCCAAAAATCATATTTCTGGGAAATGGTTATAGTAATTCCAGCCTAAAGAAAGAATTTTGTCTGAAAAATCAAATCTAGGCCATTCCTCTTACCAAAGTCTTTCCCAAAATACTAAGAATGGTACCAAAAAGAGGAAAAATAAACACATATTGATGTGTTTTTTATATTTTATGTGCATATAAAATAGGTATGTACATATATATGTATTTACAGGGCTTAGCTCACCTTCATGCACACCGAGTAATTCACCGAGACATCAAAGGTCAGAACGTGCTGCTGACTCATAATGCTGAAGTAAAACTGGGTAAGTTTATTTTTATAGTATTTTAGGTAAAGGCCAAAACATCTTAATGTAGAAAACTCATTTAAGATAACTGTGCTTTTTATTATGTTCCTGCCAATAAACTCTATTATTTGATCTGGATCTTCCCTGTCTGCAAAACCAGTCAAAATTTGAAAATTAGTTTGGGAGTAGGGGGAAGGGGCAAAAGAAAAATGGTGCACCTGACTGCTCCTTTGACATCATGTAGACTTAAACAACTTTATAGTGGGGAGTTTCTTTTTAGTTGTTACTTTACCTTCTGTTAGAAATAGCTGTTATATTTATCTCAACAATTGAATTTTTACCATGGGCAAGTTTTGGTGCCATGGGCAGGGATTTAAAAAAAGAAGAAAATTCTTTCATATCATAGAGCCGTATTTTCCCAAGAATGTTGAAGAACATTTCAAGTGTATGAGCATGAATTGCCTCTTTGGGTTTGTTTTTTTTTTTCAAATATTTAAAGAAATGACATCAATCAAAAATAATGCTCCAATAATATTCAAATAAAATTAAGAATAAGAAATCAAAACACCAGAAAGTCCCTGACTGTCTATTCCAGGGTTCAAAGTGGAATAATTTATCTGAAAATAATGTCAGGTATTGTCTCTCAAGCACACAGAAAACACTGAACATTTAAAATAATGGTGATCTTAGAAAGGTACTGGTGAAACTTACTAAATGTAAAATACCAATATCTTCATATAGTGATTAAGAAAATGCCATGAAGGCTATGTTTAACAGTTCGATGAAAATATTTCAGATTGTATATGAAGCCAGCACATTGTACCCCATGATTGCACTAATGTACACATTTATGATTTAATAAAATTATAAAAAATAAATAAATTTGTCACATGTGTCTGATACACAATTTGTCTACACCTGTGGAAACCTTCTAAAAGTGTAATGCATTTTGTCTGAGAAGATCCACTGCCAGAAGTTTGGACTCTCCATGGAAAAATTTAGGGCGCCTTACACTGAGCATCTCACTCATTCCACAGTGCAGGAAGTGCAGGGATGGCACCATGTCCCATCATGGATCTGTCTTCCCCAGAAGCCCATCCATCAGAGCAGCTGGCATGACACCCTAGGACACGGGAGAATGGGAAACCGGGGTAGGTTCTCATGACCATGTGGAGGCAAGGAGCTGGACAGCTCTAAGAAGACCTGGGATGTAAGGAGGAGAAGGAGGAGGAGAAAGCCGCGTAGTTTCAAAGGAAGGGTCTTGGTGAGGTCAGGGGGTCAGAGGTCTGCAACTTCGGACTAACCCCATGGGACACCATGAATCATCCTGGCATGTCCTTTGATGGATTTGGTGACTTTTCTGACCAACAGGTAGGAAATGCATCTCTGAGTCATCAGGTAAATGAGGCACAGAGGTGCCTTTAAGTGTAGGAGGGACACATGTGAGAGCAAGAGAGGTGACAGCACTAGCACCAGGATGCTCCAATAATCGTGGCATTGCAGACACCTATGCGCACACGCTCTGCAGGGTCTCATCTTTTCTCCCCCTGATTCTTTCTACCTGGCTCCTGTCTCATGAGCATATTCTCCTGTAGGGTTCCAGCTGGCTTGCCCCTCAGCCCATTTTGTCTCTTCAGGAATTCTCCTCCTCTTCAGCTACTCTCTCCCACATTGACATCTATTTTAAAACTTTGAGATTCTTTCAATCAAAAACAAAGAGGATTAAACACAAAAATAAATAAATAAACAAACAAAACATCACTTCAGATCTTCAGCTGTAGGTGTTTTTCAAGTCCACTTTGCTATTACTCACCGTCTGCTCATCTTTCCCAAACTTTCATCAGTCCATCAAACACGTTCTAATGGGAATCCTTAGTTTTCCTTCTCTCCTCCCCTAAAGTATTCTGCCTTTTGATATCCTTCCTCAGTCAGTGAGAGGACGGCTCCATTGGCCAACAGCACAGGCACAGTGGCAGGAGCCCCTGACACCTTATCCTCTCGCACTTCCCACAGAGTCCACTGTCCAGTCACCTCGTGCCCTGTCATGTGCTAGTTAATATGTTTCCCCGGTTTCATTTACTTCAATTTTAAGAACATTACTATTCATTAGAACCCACCTCATCTCTCACAGCATGTGTGGAAATAAACGGCCTTTTTTTTTTTTTTTTGAGACAGGGTCTCACTATGTGGCTCTCAGTAGAGTGCCATGGCATCACAGCTCACCCCAACCTCCGACATTTGGGCTACAGTGATTCTTTTGCCTCAGCCTCCCAATTACCTCCCAAATAATGCCCAGCTATTTTTTGCCTGCAGTTGTCATTGTTGTTTAGCAGGGGCCGAGTCTGAACCTGACAGTCTCGGTACATGTGGCTGGCACCTTAACCACTGTACAACAGGTGCCAGTGGGCCTCTCTTTTCACCTTGTGATTTCCCGTTTACCTTTGTTCTGCAATGACTCCTAAAGGACAGATCTGAAATGCTTAACATATTTTTTACGCAAAGTCATGAATGCTGGAAATATCTCCGTGTGCATTGAATCCCCCCAAGATTGTCCTCTCTAGACTGCCACTCCTTGTGCCATCTACATCATTCACCCTTCTTCAACATGGCCAGTCCACCCATTTTTCCAAGACAGACCAAATTTATCCATACTCCTGATCTACATCAAAGCAAAGAACAACTCCCTTCTAACTGTAGGGGTGAGAAGCAAAGCAAGGAAGGCTTCCTGGAGGAGAGGGCAATTGAGCTGGTCATGGTCTCCCTGGGTGAGCCAGGTTGCCAAAAGCAGAAAGGACAGAACACATGGCCTGTAGGAAGTCCAAAGTCTTGAGGCATAGATCTCGGCATCCAGATACTGGCATAGTTATATGAGGGACAATATCAGAGACATGAGCTATGTAGCTGATGCCTTACTTAATGGCAGAGTTTACATTGGTAAAGCTGGAGTGACAAAGGGGTTGCCTGTCAATCATTTCTAAGCATCTTTTGAAGTGACTTCTAGGCGGGGCCTCACACTGAATGCCATAGAAACCTTCCCAGCAACCAGGTAGATGGTTAAAATCTGGACTGTGCAGCGGGGCTTCCGTGGACCGTTTTCCTGTGGAACATGGCACCCCCGTGCTTCTGTGACCCTAATGCCATATGTTTACTTGGTTTTAATTCTCAGTTCGTGGTTTGTGTTCTGATTTTGATCCAGTTTGGTACCTGGTATGTTGTGACATGTTTAACAGTTGTGTCCAGTGGGCTAATGGGTCAGCGAGGACAGGGAAGTTTCCTAGTCATGTCTGGCCCCGTATCGTGTTTGATGAAACAATGCGATGAATGTTGCAATTTTGTTTGTGGAAATGTTGCTCTTGGACCCTTTCGCTCCTTATTCTTCATGTAACGTTCTGTGGTGTATTGAATCAAAAAATGAGGAAGTGGCTGGTGAGATCGGTGAGCCGGTGACGGTCGAGCCCTTCACAGTGAATGCTGACCGCCTGGGATCTGATTTTGCCGTTATTTTTTCTGTCAGTTGGTAGATACTGTCACCGCTTCCTTGTTTATTCTCTATAGTTTGCTGCATTTGTCTGTTTTGTTTTTATATTTCTTCTCCTTGAGAGAGAAAAGGAGGACAGTTCCACCCCTCATGAGCCATTGTGGCCTGTGACAGCCCACGGCAGTTACTGCCTTTGAGGGTAGTTTTATGTTTCACTTAACATATGTTTAATATAATACCAGTAGCGAGCTCAGGATCTTCCTCATGTGTGACCTTTACATGAAAAGTAGTTTTCAGATCATTTGAATGTGAAGTAAAGTAGTGGACTTCAAGCTTATTCACTAACCAAGAGGCATCACCTTATTCTGCTCCTTGAACTCTGTTTTGTGTTTTTATATAATGTAATGTAATATAATATCATGGTATTTAGCTAACGTGTTTGGTGGTATTTAGGCTTTCAGAGGATGGAAAAGAGCAGTTTTCCAAGAGCTTGTACCTTTAAGATCCTGAGGGGAAAAAAGCCCTCAGGGATAATATTACTTATTTTCCTTCACAGTATAATAGGTTGGGTTTGTTTTTGTTTTTGTTTCTTATTATGAATTCACAGTCCTTTAAGTGTGCTTAATTTTGATTGGGCTTTGTTGCAAACATATTTTTCTAATCAAGGTGTTTCCATTGTGCGTGGTGTGAAGTAAACGGTCTGACTGAGCACTTGATGTTTTCAATCACCATGGCTGCCGGTCAGCTGCTCTTTTTCTCAGCCGGGATAGGACCCAGATTGGCTTTTAGTTTAATGTGTTCATCCCCGTTGCATTCAGTGAAGTTTTGGTCCCAGGGCTCATCAGGTGCTATTAAAAGGTTTTGTGTTCAGAGAGAGGAAGTTAGCATGGGATTGAGCACCTTTAGTTTTCTATTATAAGTTCTTCTTTGACGTAATTAACAATGTTATTGTGATTAGGTCCCCAGTACAACAATACTTTGCCTCTATAAGTGTACTTTATGCCTTTACTTTTTTGTACCCTCTATGGGTGGATTCATCAATGAACTTTAAAGCAAACGTTTGGGGAAAAGGGGTTGGTTCCTGCAGAACATAATCAGTGGGCTACATTCCTGCTATTTACCCACTGTGAATACTCACCATCCTTGGCTGTGTTACACAGGTAGGGGGTTTTGCTTTACAGAGAACTCAGGATTTGGTATCATTTTGTTCAATTACATGAGGTCCTGACCCTTTTCATCAGTTTGAGTAAAAACATTTTTCATTACCTTCAATGTACACCCAAGACATATTATGCTGTGATGGGCTTTATGCCTCCTGCTTTATAGCAATTCCGGTCTTAACTTACCACCCTGCCTGAACTCTCACTTAACCCTTTTTTACCATCAAATTATTTTACTATCTTTGCATTGGTGGAGCTTTTAGTTTTTCTATATGTCATTTCAGAGATGTACCCGACTGAAGGAAGTCTGGTGGCATTTGCCTTGTAAAACTGCAGCCAGTGACTGACCCGGTTCTTGTTTTTTTTTTTTTTTTTTTTTTTCTTGTATTGTATTAAATCACAGCTGTGTATATTAGTACAATCTAGGGTTACAATGTGCTGGTTTCATATACAATCTGAAATGTTTTCATCAAACTGTTTTAACATAGCCTTCATGGCATTTTCTTTTCTCCCCCCCCACCCGTGGTAAGACAGAATTTATTTACAGAAAAGAATACAAAAAACACTAAAGCTCATGGTAGAGAGAGAGAACTCAAGTGGGGAGAGAAAAACTCTCTCTGTTTCTCTACTGGTCTTTCCCTGTCTCCTCCTTTAGGCTTTTAGTCTCGGGGTATATATAGGTGTATGGGTTCCTTGGCCAGGAAACAAATGAACAC
>CAUYON010063262.1:0-28569 GCA_963573935.1 Arctocebus calabarensis
CAACTTCTTGTCTCAATGTGTCAAAATCTTTAGTCATTTGGTCTTTGAATTCCTTGACTTCTTGAGACAATTTTTGAAATGCTCCCAGAATTTCTAATTCCAATTTTTCCTCTATTTTATTGATCTTGTTTGCAATCCAAATTCTGAATTCGATTTCTGACATCTCAGCCATTTATGCATAGGATTGTCATTTGTGTCTGCCAAATTGTTCCTTGCAGGGGTTGATCTACTCTGGTTGTTCATGTTTCCAGAGCTTTTCCGCTGATTCCGCCCCATATTTATTTTGCACCGTTTGGCTGGGTGAGTAGTTAAGGATAAGTTGGGTTGGGGGTTCTAGGAGTAATGATTGACCAGTCCTTCCTTTGCCTGTAAGCTGGGACTGGTGTTTGTACCTTTTCCCCTAGAGTTTTGACAACCCGTACTTTGCTACTGCCTGCGCAACAGGGGGCCTTCTTGATGTGGTGGGGTTAAGTGGCTCTGTCTTATTTTCAGCTGGTCTCTGTCTTACCAAAGAGAATAACTTACTCTGTGTTGGAATCTGAGCTGTGGAGGAAAACCAGCAGTTAGCTCACCACACCCCCACAACAATTCCACAACAATTGGAAAGGAAAATCAAACCTTCCCACTACCACACACCCATTGTACAATGTTGGAAAGTCTTCGGGTGATTGGCCCAGTTGAAGAGGTCCCAATCAATTGTCCCAGCTGGTACCAACCTCAAATCAAAGAGTTGAAAAGTCTCTGGTGACTAGATAGCAGAAGTCTGCTAGCAGCTTTAGTATAACTTGCTCCAGGGTTCTGTGAGCTCAGGAGGGCGCCCCCAGGCAGTAAATTAGCCTGGGAAGGTTGATGCCTCCTTCCCCTCCTTGCCCCTCTGTCACACCCAGTCTCTGGTAACCCTGTAGGGCTGTGATCCAGTTCCTTCCAATGAGCAGATGCTCTAGAGGTTTGCACCTGCCTAGGTCACACAGGGCTCTGCAGCTCCTCAGCCAGTCCACCAGTTATGTCGGTGTTGGTGGTGGGGGAGGTGAGGCCTGACAACCTGGGTACTTGATAGGGGCTGGGGTGATTCACTTAGTTCCAGCCCTGTTCCTGATTGATGTAAAGTAGACGAAAAAGCTGATAGAACAGGACAAATTTGCAGAATTTTTGCCCTGTGGAAGAGACACTGGGCTGCTAGTAGTCCTGACTCAGTCTGTGAGCTTCAGCCCTTTGTCTCAGCTATCATCCCCTGAAGGCCAAGTGCAGCTGAGATTTAGCAAAGCTTTCTCAGTGCTGTGGCTTGGTGCCTCAGGGGACCACCTGTCTGCTTCAGCCGGCCACCTCTCGGCTCACTCTCCTCTCACTGCTTCCGAGCCGGGAGAACAGCACAGACCAGCGGCAACCCACGCCCTGTCCACATCCCTCGAGAAAGTGTCCAAGAATCTGGACTCTGTGGGGGACAGACCTCAGACCTCAGGGTGAGAGCGGAGGGGAGTGCCAGGAGTTCCAGCTTGCAGGTAGAGAATATATACAGTTTTATACAGGTTTATGCCTGGCAGGAGAGTGCTGCAGCACCCTAGTAGGGGAAGGAGGTCCGGTTTTTAGATGGTCTCTCCCTTGGGGTAGAGTGGGAGGACATCTGAACTCTGCTCGCTTGTTTGTATGGAGGTATGGTGAATACTGAGAGTTGTTCTCTTGGGGGAGGAGACTCCCTTCCGCTTGGTGATGTGCTCTGTACCTTTTATTTTTATCCTTGGTTGCAGGTCGCTGTCGCTCCAGCAGGGTTGATGTGCGTTCTTTGACCTTCTCTTTTGGCTCAGTTCCAAACCATTGGCTTTCTTACTAAATTTCTGTCCTTTAACTCTCCTTCTGGGTGGAAGTGTCTACAGAAAGCTGGATACAGACCACCATTTTGGCCCCTCCCCAAATATAACTTTTTTATCATTTGATGAATTAGATATAAAATTATCCTGTTCAATTAGTCTAAAATTCTTTGTCTCTAAATTTTTGTTCTCAGTTAGTGTCTGTGTTTGTCATTGGATAATAAATAGCTAAGAGTTCATAGAATTGCAGTGGCCTGTGGACAAGACTGAGTAACACTGGTCTCATAAAGAAAGTTTTGACTTTATCCGTTTTGTAAGTTTGAAATTTTTTACCAAAAGTAAGTTGATCACAGCATCTATTAACACAACATAGCAATATGATAGTGAAAAATCCACCTCTTTATTTACAAAAATATTTTTCTTTATAATATAAGAAGGAAATGTAAAATTTATTCCTTTTGCCTTCTCCTCCCTTCATCTCTTCCCTCAACTTGGAGTATTTATTTAAATTGCTAGGTCTGGCCAGTTTCAGTAACTCCTACATTCAGCCACTGGGTCCTTCAGGCTCTTTCCACAGTTGAAATATTAGTAGGTATTAAGCCTCACCTGCATTTAACCTTAGTGGGAGTCAGTTCGGATCCTTTCCTGATAACAGCTTCTAATGAAAGGGAGTGGAAGAAAGCCTGGGGAGACTAAGTGACTCAGATGTGGAGAGAGAGGGGCTGCTGCACAGGAAGAGCCCATGTCCATCTGGCCACATGCCTGGTCACAGAGCAACACAGAGTCACTCACGATTTTAGTGTTAGAATTATTGTGCAAGTGCAAAACAAGCCAAAAAGTTATGATAAAGGAAATCTAAGATGACTGCATTGTGAAAATATATGGGGCTTTAAGGTATTTCTTCTATTTTATTTACTATAAGAAAACATACAAAAATCACTGTTTTTCAAAATAGTAATTTTACAGGAAATTTCAAATAGTAAATTAGGTATCTGCTGGGTATATATAGCCTTATTTATATGCATATACACATGTATATA
The DNA here is from genome assembly GCA_963573935.1 of Arctocebus calabarensis. NCBI lineage: Eukaryota > Metazoa > Chordata > Mammalia > Primates > Lorisidae > Arctocebus > Arctocebus calabarensis. Next base: position 2,846 of record CAUYON010063262.1, read on the forward strand.
TTTATATAGGAATATGTGTGTGTATATATGTATATGTGTACATATATAGGTGTGTCTGTATATATAGGCATGTATATATATATATAAAACTATCAAACTACACACACACACACACACACACAAACACATATCTTTGAAAGATAGTTGCTAGGCAAGTGGATTTTCCAATCCTCATTGAAGGAGTCATTTCACAATCAGCTTAAGCCTGTATTTTTGAAACTGGAAACTTTACTCATCTGGCAGAGAAAAAGATCATAGCTTCTGAGAGAAAATACAGAAATCTGTCAGAGCATCCAGATTTTACTTCTAAGCTTTTTTTTTTAATGGATTTTTTCCTTTTTTTTTTTTTTTTTGGTTTTATTTATCTGCCTTGGAATTTTCTGCATTATTTCACAAGTAGGTTAAGTATTATAATGCAAAATCTTCTTTTATGAGATCAAACTATAAACTTTATAATGACCTGTGAGAGATATTTCTTCCCTGACAATGTCTTGGAAATACTGTGCTTCCCCTGAGCCACTCATTTGATTTTTAACTTTTTCTTAGCACTGTCATTTATCAGATCTAAGACTTATATAATTTATTTCACCTTTATAGGCCTCGTTTTCTCATTTCAAAGGTAAAGGTAAAATTTTTATCCACTTTGTAGGGTTGTTCTATAGATTAAATGAGTTAATATATCTTAAGTGTTCAGAACAGTGCTTGGAACATAATTTTTTTTTATAATTTCATTAAATCATAATTGTGTACATTAGTGTAATCATGGGGCACAATGTGCTGACTTCACATACAATCTGAAATATTTTGGTCGAACTGTTAAACATAGCCTTCATGGCATTCTCCTAATCACTATATGAAGACATTGATATTCTACATTTCATAAGTTTCACCAGTACCCTTCCAAGATGCACCGCAGGTGTGATCCCACCAATTGCTCTCCCTCTACCCATCCTCCCCCCTTCCCTTCCCTCCCTTGCCCTTTTCCCCGTATTCTTGTGCTATAATTGGGTTTTAGCCTTCATATGAAAGCTATAAATTAGCTTCATATTAGGGCTGAGTACATTAAAAATTTAAGCTTTTATTATTTTTCATCATGGAATAAGTGATTCTTGTAACTATGTGTTACTTTTTTATTTTTCTCCTAGGAACATTAGGACTACATCTGCTTATTCTAGTAGCTATTAACTATTCTTTTTCACCTCGTATTCCAATTCTGTATCATTTTATTCTTTGTCCTATTTTGCATCAATGTCTACAGGCTACCTCAAATCCTTTTGTAAAACAAAGTGGCATATCAAATGATCTATCAGTCTTTTAAAAATAGGATTCTGATCAGTCTTATGGGTTTGGTTAAAAAAAAAAAGGAAGGATTGTAAGTCTAAGAATTATCTCAAGGACATTTTGGAACTGTGATTGGCTTAAATTGGGATCCTTGTTACTGAAGTCAATCCTCAAAATTACATTACCAAGGGGGCATGCTGGATGGGTGATGGGGAGTCAATGCCACTATCAATTACGATAGAATATAGGAAAGTAATTCACTCATCTTTGTATTCTCAATGCCTAGCATAGTTTCTGGCATATTGCAATATTCAATAAATGGTTTATGAAAGAACTCATTTTTGCCTGGGTGATTAGCAACTTGATCAAAGGAACCTCAGTTATAACTGTAGAATTCCCCTACATGAAACTTTTGTTTTCTGGGAATAAGACCTTCCTTTCAAGTCAAACTCCAGGAAGCTTTTTATGACTTATTTTCTACTTAATTTGCTTTACTCTGTACTCAATCATTACCAAATCACCTGAAGGTCTCTAAAGCAACATGCTTTTTCACTCATATTTGTCTTTGAACATGTTGATCTCTTTATCTAATAAAGTGCTTATCTTTTAAATTCTGACCTAGGTCTCCACCTCTCCACAGGCAGGTGGTTTCTTTGCTACTGACTTCATCAGGCAGAGCCAGACACACCAACATTTATGACACCCCCTCCCTCGGCCCCCAGCTAGTGTTACCTCGCTATTCATTGCTTTTTATTAACTTGATGCACAGGTAGTGTGTGATGGAGAAAAAGCACAGATTTTGCAATCAGGTGAACCTTGGTTAGGTCCTTGCTTGGGCACTTTTAAGCTGTGTAATCAAGCCCTGTGACTTAACTTTGCTGAGAGTCAAGTTACTTATTTTGGAATGAGAATAGTAAACTTCATCTCATGTGTTGTGGAGAAGATTAAATTAGATAACATATGTAAAGGTCAAGCACATAATTAGTATTCAGTAAATAAATAATAGAGTAGGCACTCAGTAACTAAAATGAATGTAGCATTATTTGCTTGTTTGTTTCTAAAGTGAAGATCATGTAACAGATTTATGATAGGTTAAAAAAATCAATATAAATTTGATTTAAGGCATTAGAGTTTTTAGAATTAAATTTACCTCAGAGTTATAAATGTGAAAGGGGGAGAGCCATGTTTTTAACTTTCTCCTATGCTGCACATAGCACAGGATCATGTATTAATAGACACTTGATGATTTTGATGAACTATCAGCAAGTGAATTGCTTCCTTTCTTCACATCTCCTTAAGCGTCTATCACAGAGTCAAGTTTAAGAATGATTAGCATGATATTAGAGCAACAGTGCTCCAAAACCTCCCCATAAGCACTGGTTTACAGAAGAGGCTATTCTTGAAAGACTTAATTTAGGCTTTTCCACTTAGCATTTAATGTGACTTATTTTGTACAATGACAAAGCTGCAGGTGTTAACAAAATCTAAGAGTCTAAAAATGTGCCTGTGGTATATTTAAAGTGACCAAAATAACTTTTTTTTAAGATTCAAAAATAAACTGTTGACATAAATCACAGAAATACCACTGCTTAAGAAATAAGATTTGTAGCATTTCATCATTTTCACTCAGAAGTAAAGGTCCTCTATGGTCTAGCTCCAGTTTACCTTCCAGATGTCTCTGTTTCCCCCTTCCTCTGAATCTCCAAGCTCCAGTTTTGTGATGACATTTTTCTGCCCCTGCCTTTAATTTCTTCTTAGCCTCTGACATATTTGGGGGTAGAAACATGCATTTTCACATCTTTTTATTCCAGCTAAAGCTGAAGCTCAGGTGGTAGATGCTCAGTACAAATTTGATAAGTGGTGGGGGAGCCAAAGAAAGGGCTGGATGGGTCAGATATGGGGAAACCAGACATATCCAGCCCTTCATGGAGTGGATCGTGGGCCTCATGGAAAGGACAGCAGCAAGAGTTGTTGTAGTCGCGGGCTGATCTAATGAAAGCTATGTCCAATGTTCCCTGGCAGTATGCCTGATGCAGAAGGAGCACATCCCAAGTGGCACAAGAGCTCAGTTTCAGAGATTTGTCTCAAGAGACAGTGGCTGAGGTCAGAGGGAAGGGCAAGTTTGAATGAATCATGAGGTCTAACCTACAGCTGATTGTTCAGGCCAGCTCTTCTCTCTCTAGCTCCTTTATTGCAAAAGATTTGTGGCAGAGCCCTCGGAATAGGTCTCTTAAGTGAGAAACTAATGGGACATACAACCAAGAGCCAGCAAGGGGTGATGGATCTTTCATCAGCAGTCCCTTTAGTTAGCAGTGCAGAAAAGATGAAACTTAGAGCCTATGATGGGACAGTACAGTTGGAGAGCTGAATGAGAAAAAATAGGATACTTAAAAAAGAATCGTTGGAATCTCCATCTCTCTGATTCCTTACACTTTCAAAGTACAGATTGAGTATCCCTTATGGGAAAGGCTTAGGACTAGAAGTATCTTGGATTTCAGATTTTTTTCAGATTTTGAAATGCTTGCATATACATAATGAGTGATTATATGTAGATGTTTGATCACCAGTGTTGGAGGGAGGTATTTGGGCCATGGCGGCAGAACCCTCATGAATGGGTACGGAAATTGCATCAGATTTGTTCCCTTGAGAACTGATGGTTAAAAAGAACCCAGAACCTCCCCTGTTTCTCTTGCTCCCTGTCTTGCCTTGCAATGTTTGTTCCTCTTCCCCTTCCCCATGAATGGAAGCACCCTGAGTTCCTCACCAGAAGTAGATGTGGTGCCATCCTTGTATAGCCAGCAGAACCATGAGCCAAACAAACCTATTTTCTTTATAAATTACCCAGCCTCAAGTGTTCCTTCATAGCAAAACAAACAGACTAAACAGGAGATTCATTTATGTTTTATATACATGTTATTCATACAGCCCGAGGGTAATTTCATACAAAATTTAAATAATTTTGTACATGAGACAAAGTTTTGACTGTGTTTTGACTGTGATCCATCACATGAGGCCAAATACAAAATTTTCTTTTTGTGGTATCATGTTAGTGCTCAAAAACTTTTAGATTTTGTGAACATTTTAGAATAATTCTTCCAGATCCTCACCTTGACTGAATCAAAACATCATAGAACAAATCCCTTTATTGAAAGGATTTGTTCAGTCAATACACTCAAAGATCCAGAAGGTCACAAGTGGCCCCAAAGCCATAGGTTCCCCACCACTTCTGTTCGGAGGGAAAAGGAAAAATAAAATGGCTTCAACAAGTCCATTATTTAAAGGATGTGGTGCTATCTCTATTTTACTTTGATGGGTCTGTGGAGAAGAAAACATGGTCAAGAATGTCAATAGCCTTCTGATTACAACAAATATATATATTTTTTTACATAGACTAACTTATTCTTCCCTCACCTCTAAATCTAAAAGTTTGAGGATTCATTTTTAAAATACTGTGTCTTCAATCAAAGTGTAGTAGACTAAGAAACCAACATTTGGTAAGTTTGTATCCTGTACCTATAGTGTTCTCTCCACCCTCTTCCTGCAAGAGCAGGCCCATGATACATATTATGTCTATTACAAGACATCAAGAAACTATTTTGGTGTTTTAATGTTTAATTCACTTATATGTAAATGATGACCACGTGAAATATTTTCCCAGTGTCAAATACTATCCGGCTTAAGTCCTACACAGATTTACCCTCCCTACACTCCCCCAAGCCCAGTTTATAAATTTTAAGTTATGGCAGCAACCCCCTTGTGTAACCTCTGAATTTAAAGCACTGTTTTCAATATTTTATATCTATCCATTTGATAATGGCTGAAAGATATATTATGAAACTAACTGGCTAGTCACCTTATCCACTGATTTGTTTGTTCTTGATTGGGTCAACCATACAGCAGCCCCAGAAGTTAGAAACTTGGGAGCTGTAGACTATATAAAAGTGTTCAATATTATTTTCAAAAATGAATAAATGAACACTTGGCAGCAAGTGCCTGTCACAAACACCATATGACACACTGAATCACACTGTTGTGTAATGTACATACCCAAGCACATTCTGATAGGAGTTTTTCAATGATGAACATTAGTTCCTAGCACTTTCACAAGAAACTTCACACTTGCCTGTGAAGCTTCATTTTTGTCTATTTCTTATTTTTAGATTAATAAACATTCATTGGTTAAATTTTTAAAAGTACAAAGAAGTGTAAATGAGTAGAAAAAGTCATTCACATCCCACTACTCATTTTGGCATATTTCCTGCATTTTTAAGAACATATTTGAAAATTTTGGTATATGTATAGTTTCATAGCCTGCTTTTACATCTAATATTACAACATAAGGATGTTTCCTAGTCATTTAGAGCACCTAGTGAGCATGATTTTTAAAGCAAAAATGAATATTTCGTTTCCTATTTACATGATATGAATAATTCATGCTAGTTATAGAAATTCCAAATAATACATAAGTGTTTATAGCAACAGTAATCTACCAAACAAAAATAATTGGAGTTAAGTTTAGTGTATATACTTCCAAATTTTTGCTCCTGATTTTAAACACAAACAGATAAAACAGATAAATATACTGTATATGTAAACATACAACACTGGGATCATACTTTGTATATAGTTGGCAACCTACATTTTTCACTTAACACACTTTTGGTATCTTTCTGTTTATTTCTTCTTTACTCCTTTAAGCAGCTGCTTAGAACAATTTTGTAAAAAAGTATCTTATTGGTTATATTAAAATTGCATTGAGTGGATGTGCTATGGAATATTTAACCTTTCCTCACTGCTGACTCCCACCCCCCAATAACAGAAACGTTCTCAACTTTAAAAACTAAGAGTGATGCCAAACTAAAAATAATGCCATGATAAATGTCTTTACCCATAGCTGTCTATATATAAAATTATTCCTTGAGATAGAGTTCCAGTGTTAGAACTATTGGTTCAATGTGTGAAAAAGCTTAAGTTTCTTGATAAATATTATAAATTTTCTATGGTTTCAACTTTAAAGCTTCCTTGCTATTCTTTATTTCTTGTAAAATGCTCACATCTACGTCCTCTTTGCTTTTTAATACACTGTTTCCTAAAAATCTTTTAAAATTTAGATTTGCAATTCTGTCATTACTTTTGAAGACATTAGACATGCTTTTATAGGATTTAATTTCAATTTAAGAAAGATAATTGGGTAAATGGCTGGGGTGTGTGTGTGTGTCAGAGAGAAATTTGTTTATCGATCAAGTTAAGGGTGATTTCTAGCTCAATCTTTTGTCCTTTTTCAGGCCCCTCAGGAAAGTTTATGTCACAAAATTGATGGTAGTGTACTTAGAAGAACAAAAGTGGTCTTCAGAAACTGCATTAACTCCTTTCATTCCATAACACTTAGTGTTAAGTGAGGATTTATATAGGGTCACATTCCAGTCTAGTCTTCTTGTAATTTTCTATGAAATGTGTGCATTGAGAGTTAAAATTTCGTGAGAACTTTGCTCAAGGAATTACTTTTCACCTCAGTTCAATGTTAATTTTCTTTCCTTGTAAGCAAACAGAATGTAGCAATACTATTTCTATCTTCAGAACATATGCATGTTGTTTCATTAGTAGTAATATTTTCATCAGAACATTGTTGAACAGTAGCAAGTGATAACATTTGTAGGCAGCCATCAGAGATTTGACAGCTTTCCTCAGCACTAACATTCCTCCTCCTAGAAGCTGAGAGACATAAATTGAATAGACACATCTGAAAATGATTATTAGCCCATGCTAACTCAAATGCCAAGTTGAAGTTGAATCACTTGACAAAATGACCTTCTGACATTGTTGTATCAATGTAGTGGCTTCATTTCATAGATGACAGTCCTAATGGAGTAGGGAATGAAGTAGAATTATGCAAATTTTCCCATCTCTGTACAGAGAAAATACGAGTTATCATGTGAATTTCTTCAGTTTCTTGCTATGCACCTAAAATTTACCAGCACCCAGTTACCACTCTAAATAAGAGGGGAAACACTTCTCCTGTCTAAAGCTAAATGTTCCCATATCCTGAGGGCACTCTGTATGTTAATCAGACATTTTTTGTCATCTGCTCTTGACCGAAAAATTATTGAAAGATGGAGATTCTACTCCTCCCCTTATTTTAGTTTTTAAAGTTAACTTTCTCTACCAAGTTTGCAAGTGAGAACTAGGCACTATAGGAAGTGACTTGAACAACTATTTTTTTCAAATCTCCCATGGATGATGGAAAATAGTACCCTTCATGACATACAGGAGAGAGTTTAATTCATTAACATGCCATATGCAACCTCGGTTGAGAATGGCCTCTCCACTATTTCCCCCTCCTCAGAGCCAGTCGCTTTTTCCCTTTTAGCTGATTCTATTGGTATTTATCTCCATGCCACTAAAGAATATGCCTGATTTTTCACTTTCAGGTATTGTATATTGTTTTCCACAGTGGAAGGTGAAGACAGAGGTAGGCAGAATAATGGCCTACCAAAGATATTAGACCCTAACCCTTGAAATCTACAAATGTTACTTTATTTAGAGAAAGGGTCTTTGTATAAGTGATTCTGTTAAGGATTTTTAAATGGGGTGATTATTTTCAATTGTCTGGGTAAGCCCTATATGCCATGACAGGTGTCCTTATAAGAGACAAGCAGAGGGAAATTATGCACACAAAAGAGGAGACCTTGTGATAAAGAGGAGACCTTGTCATAATTTAAGCCACCAAGTTGGTGGCAATTTGTTATAGCAGCCCTGCAACACAAATGTGTACTCTGGCCATTCCTACATTACTTTACATTCCTCAATGTAGATGTAAGGTAATTCTGCTTAAATCAATATTTGGTGTTGGTAGTACTGAATGTAAATATAATTTATAGCTAATCTATTAATTTAGTTTTTGCATAATTTTTTTCTTTCATTTAGTTAAAAGACAGAAACCATTTTGTTTGCTTAATTTTCTCTGAATTGATTTCTATCTCGACCTGAACTATTTTGCTAGTTGTCTAAATTTCCTCTTAAGAACAAAATATACCATGAAAAGTTCTTTGTTATCTGGCCTCTATTTTTGTCTCTGGCTTCATTTCCTGGATTTGGAAACTATGTTCTAGCTGTATTGAGGTAAATAGTAGTAATCTGAATGTGTTAAATTCCCTTTGATCCTTGTTCCTATTTTCATTGCTTGGAATCTTCTTCTCATTTCCTTTCTTCCTCTGACTAGCTTGGCTCACCAAGTAATTTGTTATGCACTTTAGGCATTTTTTTTTTCACTCATGAAGTCTTCCCCTTACTATCAAAAACAGTTTTGATATCCTCCCAAGTGCTTCCTGGGTCTCCTGTACTTACTTAATCCAATTGTTTTCATTCTATGCTCCCAGACCAATCTGTTCTGCTTTTTTTATTTGTTTCATTTATGTCTTCTCAAGTTGTCTGTAAATTCTATGAAGGCAGGATTAGCATCTCTATTATTCATCTTATTAATGCCCAACGCAGTGTCTGATACATCGTGGATGGGCTGATTATTGTCACCTTGCTCCTTGTACCGTACCTCCTGCAGATTCTTTATCCACTACTTCTGATTGGCTACATAGTGGGAAACAGACCTCTGTGGATGCCTGGCCTGCCTTGCCTCCTAACCTGTGGTTGACTTTGGTCAGTGGGATGACAGAAATACGGAAAAGTCAGTCTATTTATTCCCTACCTTCTACTTTTGCTGCCTTTCTAAAGGTGCAGTTTTCTTCTGTTGGTCCCCTCTCCAACCCTTGCTGCTTCTTGCTTTCAGACTACTTGTTTTTATTCTGCTTCACCTTTCATTTGTGGTGCATGAATCAGTTAGTTCTAGTCTTCAACTCCTGATCTAGGCTAATTTGCCCACTGGAGGCAAGAGGTCAAGGGAACTCATGGAGGTACTTCATTTGGAGCATCCTTGAAAAGCATAGAAAGGGGTGGAGGAGGGTGAACAATCCCTGGGCCAAGTTGGGGAGATTACCTAGATCAGGAGTTAAAGACTAGAACAGACTGATTTATGCACCATGAATGAGGTGTGAAGCTGAACAGAAATAGAAAGCAAGGAGCAACAAGAGCTGGAGGGGAGGAGGGATAGTGATGTCTACCGCAGGTTAGAGTCTTGGGCATACCACCTGCTGTCTCCTTCTACACTCCCTCACCTTTAAAAACAGAGCCCAGACCAAAGAAGCACACGCTTAAAGCCCCAGGCTGAACACTCAATAACTATGAATAAGTACCTCTCCCAGCCTTGAACTCTTCACCCCTGACTCATCTCACCTTGATTGGTCATTTTGGACCCTTTTTTCATCATCAGTTGCTCTTTTGCTCTCCTCTTTCAGCATGAGCCTAGCTTCTTCATCAGTTTCCAGGTTGACACTTGGCTATTCCCTTCCATCTGTTACCACTTGACTGAGTCCCCAGATAGCCTCTTCCAGTTCAGATTGTGCCCACCCTGACTATATGCCTGCATAAACTTTGGCTACTTCACTGGCTTGGCTGGAGGGCAAGTTGTAATTGGGCAGTTATCTTCACTAAGTACATGAAGAAACTAAACAGAGAGATTTGGAATGAGTTACATATATATATATCCCAGTCATGATAACAGTGGCAGTAACACTTAACACTAATGTTTATTGAGCACTTTCTCTGTTCCAGGCATAGTACCAAGAGCTTTACAGGCCAATAGTCATTTAATCTTTGCAACAACTTATGAAATATGTACTACTATTTTATGGATGAGGAAATAAAGGCACAGAGAGGTTGGGATATGTTTATTGAGCTATTAAGGGTTAGAAGCAGAATTTAAACTCAGAACATCTGACTCAAGAGCTCTTAAACATCTGTACTACATTGCTACTCAAAAATAAAAATTGGGAGGATTAGGAGTAAAACTTCTAATTCCTAGTCCATTGATTTCCTTGGGTAATGAGCCCTAACTATATACCAAGTCCAAATCTATGCAAATTGGATGGTTTTATCTTGGAGAAATTTACCAGTCGGCAATAATTCTACAAAATATCTTTATTTGGAGAAAGGATTAAAGAGGATAAGACCAGTTCACAATGGCTTTGATTGTCCAGCTGAGTGATCTATAATCATAACACAGTATTTTTTTAGTTACCTTAAATGCAATGTTAAAGCATATGGTCATTGACTCTAATTTTTTTTTAATAATTTTATTAAATCATAACTGTGTACATTGGTGCAATCATAGGGCACAATGTACTTCATATACAATCAGAAAATTTTGATTGTACTGTTACAGATAGCCTTCATGGCATTGACTCTAATTTTAAGATCCTCCCTTCCTTTGCCATTTTTCCTCACTACCTACCTAGCACTTGTGTGTATCTCTATGTAACTTTAGTTAAAGGATATTTTGAAACTTTTTAGAAGTATTTAAAAAGAACTATAATTTATATTCAATATGAAAAAGCCTCAGCTCAATTTTGAAGTCTAAGAAAGATACTTTAAAATAGTTACAGTTTTTTCCTCTTTTAAGGAAGATGCCACAACTAGGTACTAGGTCCATGAGAAAAGTTGGCTTAGACGGCCTTTGCTGACTTGCTTTTTAAATAGCATAAGAGTGAGGCATGTATAAATAAGTACTCTGAAATGCTTAAAGGCACTTGAAAATAGTGGCTCCAAATAGTTTAAATAGTTTTCATGAAAGTTTAGAAAAAATTTTATTTACTTAACAAAGACTTTCTTAAGAGAGAGTATAAATGTTAGTCTGGCCTTTCTGCATTACAAATTCAGCTCTAGTGAAGTATGAATTGAAGAGGCCTTGTTGCCTTTCCAATGCTCCATATTCTGGTTGGAAAAATTAAGGAGAGTAAGAAAAACATTGTCTAATTCTTTTCAAACACATCACAATATCTTGTATCAACAGTGGACATTCATTGAGTGCTACTGCTTGATGAGGATGAGAGGAGAGATGTGCCCCAGGAGTGCATTTACCAACACAGAAGGTCCTTCTTTAGTGATGCAATCACAGAAAATGGAAGCCACTTGTACAAAAGAAGAGAAAGAAAAACAAAGATTTGGTTGGTAATATCATATATTTTTTCTAGTTGTTTCAGAATTTCCATTTTTAGATGAATTTTTCAGCATGTGAATTTTTGAAAGGCAAATTGCAACTTCTAGTGTTTTTTCTCTGAAGCTACTTACTTAGTTTTCCATTCTACCTTCCCCAAATGATTCTATTGTTAGAAATGTTGTATGCAATTTGTTTACACGGAAGTGGACTTGAAAGAGAGGGGCTGATATTTGGGGGTTTTGTATTGTTGAGTATCTCTTATGTTGCTTGCTGCTCATATTCATAGTAAAATTATGCTGAGCAGGTAACCTGCCTTAACAGCATATCTGAACTAGTTGGATTAAAAGAATACCAGAAAGTGAAATAGCCAAATGAAACTCTCCTATTTGCAGTGTCAATTAGATGTAGATTGAGAAATGATTAAAAAATAACATTTTAAAATAAGGTTAAGATGACATTAAAATTCCCAAAGATTTATACATATTACAAAATTAATTTGTTACATTTATTCATTTAATCAATTTTATTAAATTTCTATTGTGCATCAAGTACTCCTTTAGGCACTTAGGGATATAACATTGAACAAGATAAAAATCTCTGATATCATGAAATTTGCATTTAGTGGAGATGAGGGGAATACATATAAGACATGACAATTAAGTTGATGAACTCATCCTAGAAAAAGTGCTACACACCACATTGTTGAATATCACTATAGTCACCTTTGAAATACTCCCCTTTAATGCAAGTGATTAGTATACTCTTCAAAGCAATGTTAGAATTGTGAAAGTATGATCTCTCTAGAGAGAGGGCGGAGGCAAGCCAGAAAAGAGCATCTGCATCAGGAGGATGTGGTTACTGGCCTTTTGAAGTCTTGTTAATTGAGAGGAGAATATTAAGGTTGAGGGGCTGGATTTTATTAAGAATTTGGATAGCAATGTGTAGAATTTGGTTTCCTAACGTTTTTATACTTTATATGGTTGTTTCAGAACAGTCATGAAGATTTCAAGGGCAGAGAAATTGTAAAACCACAATGCAAATATATTATAATTAGCCAAAGTTTATGTAAGGTGACCTGGATAGCTGACAAACTGATTGAAGCTTTTTGTATGTGGTTATCAGCCCCCCTTAGTTAGACTTTAACACCTGCATCCACTTTGCAACCCCCTAAGCCTCATAGTCTAGTTAATTTTTGCAGGAGGGTTGTTTATTTCAGCACCTGTACCCACTCTGCAAGTCCCTGCCTCTGGTCTCAGCCTTGTATCCTAATCTCCTACTCTAACAAACCCCCTCCCTGAAGTTAACCAAATCCACTTTTTTCACATTGTTGTTGTCACCAGTTTAACAACTTTCTATATAACTTATTTGTCCTTTAAGTGAACAACCATTCATGCCAAAGCACTTACCCAAGTATCTACCCAACAAAACAAGTCTCATTAAGAGAGTGTATGTGCATATGTGTGTGTGTGTGTGAGAGGGCAAAAGAGAGAGAAAGTGGGGGGTAGGGAGAGATTGGGTGTTGAAAAGGGAACTTTCCAAATCAATACACATTTGTTCTCAAGTCTGGATAAAGACTACAATGTAGGATAAAAATGTATTATTTTTATTTGGTCATAATTTGCATAAAGAGCAGTATAAAATGCCAAGAAAAATTTGATCATATCTTCACAATCTTTTTACTCATCTTTACCATATGATTACTTATTCATGTTAATATAATTATTTTCAAACTCTCTTCCTCTGCCATATAAATCTGCATCATTGGATAATTGGATACAATCAGCGCATTTTTTATTTTAACATTTTCCCATGTATCAGTCTTCTCCACTCTTTGCACATACTGTATTGTGCTGTACAAATCCCTTGTTCAGAACTCAGGGATTTATTATCTCAACTGTGGGGAAAAACTGTCCTCTTCAGAAGAGTGCCTCCTTGCCCAAATTCACTCCCCCTTCCCTGATCATCCTGCATCCAACTGGTTGCTCTAAGAATAAAAATGGCTCAGCACCCTTACCCCAAAAGTCTTCCTAGCTTCCAAGCTCCCTAAGGGGTGAAACCCAACTTCTGTCTCAGCCCTGCTGCCTCCCTTCCTCCAAGTGTCAGTCCCTTGAGCTTGTGCTTTCTGTACACCAATAGCTATCTGAGTGCTTCTTGGGAAAATGATTTCATAACACAACCTGATTGTCATCTTCGTCTTGATTATTCTAGAATATTTGAAATTAAGAGTTTTTCTCACATCTGTTTCTGAGCTGCAATGCCTTCAGTTCTTCTCCTCTTCATATGCTTCTCTCCCCCAACCTACCCACTTTGCTGGGAGTTATTTTCTAAAACTCTACAAGCCTGCTTTCTCCCAGCAGGAGTCTCTCTCCATTCTCTTCAGTATAACTGACACCAGGCAACGAGGATATGCTAGAATTACTGAGGCATTGAAGGCAATGGAAACTATTACAACTAAATATGATTGAACCCAAGAAAAAAAGCACAAAATGTTAAACATCTCATTGAAGGACTCTCATGAACACATTCCAATTCTTTATTCTTCTGATTCTTGAGTTGTGAGTTGACTTATTTCTGATTTTTTTTTTTTTTGTCTTGGCTTCTAAGTCAGTTACCATTCATCCATCCTATTTTCCAGTCTCTACAATTGTGGTTTTGTCTTTTTTCCCCCATTCTTTCTGTTTTCAAGGATTTATGCTTTAAAAAAAATTCATTATCATTTTAATGGGGCTCTAGGAGAAAATGAGATAAATACATATTCAATCCACCTACATTTAACTCAAAGTTGTAAATAGAATATTCTCAAACAGTTAAATGGTTTGTTTATAGACACTCAGTTTTTAATAAAGTTGTAGAAAAGTTATAATAATGAAATATAGGAATCAGTCTTCAAAAGTATTCTTTTGTAGCATACATATTTTGGCTACTGTTGAGATTAAATTGATTTGAAATAGGAGTAAAAAGGATATCCTATAATTCCATATAACATATATTAAAATAGCATTTTCAGTATAAATATTTGTAATTATGCCTATCAGTTGTCCTATAATTCTCTAGTCCTTTCTCGGAAAATAGCTCTTTTATCCCTTTAAAACTTATAAGTGAGAAAAAACAAGCAGGAAAGAATATTTTCTACAGTAAGTTTTTTTTCTTTTAAAATATTATTTATGTCTCCTGTGCCCTATTTTTTAACCTCAGTCCTTGTCAGGTTATAAAATAACATTTTAAAATTCGTGGATGCATTTCACACTTAAAGATGACAAAATATCTCTTTCTTACTGGTAAGCTAAACAGTTAGGGAAAGTAGCACTTTGTTTTTCAGTATTAAATAGACAAGTTTGAGCAAAGCACAGGGCAGTGGAGAGAAGAGGATACATATTTAAGAAATACATTACAAATCTAAAGTGATTTTTTAAAGCACTGAAGTATGCAACTCATGTGAGGTAAGTAATACCCTATAAAATATAACTGCTGAATTCTATTTTCAAGAGTTTTCAACTGACACTAGAAAATTTTTATTCAAGAACAAAATATCAAAGTCTCTTTTTAAAAGAGTAGGAAGATGCTATTGATGGTACTGGGAATTTACAACATTCTGGATTCATTTAGAGAAAGTGAGTTTCTTTAAGATATAAAGATAAACACATCCATAAGAGATACAATACTGACATTGCCTTTTCAAAATACAAATAAATATCAAGACTGGAGGAACAGTAAGGAAACACATAATCCTAAACTGACAGAATTAATTTTAAACTTTCTTTTACTGTATTAGGGGTATGCAGTAAATGCAGTAAATGACCCTTCACTGAATCACCTTTATTTTGCTGCTTATTTTTTGCAATCATTAAATGCTACTTTATATTAATTATTTTGATTTTTTTTAATTTTTATTAAATCAAAATTGCGTACATTAGTGCAATCATGGGGCCCAACATGCTGACTTCATATACAATCTGAAATATTTTCATCGAAGTGTTAAACATAGCCTTCATGGCATTTTCTTAATCACTGTATGAAGACATTGGTATTCTACATTTAGTAAGTTTCACCAGTACCCTTCTAAGATGCACCATATGTGTGATTCCACCAATTTCCCTCCCTCCATCCATCCTCCCTATTTTGATTTTTTTAAAGAACTACCTTGTTTCAGTTGTTAGGAAGTTTTGATATGCTAATGAAATCACTTTAGGGGAGATGAACCACATTTTTTCCTTTTCCTTAGCCTCAAATTAGCCTCAAATCTGAAATGTCCTGTTTTTCCATTTCTCCTACTATCTCCTTATGACCTGAGGTCATTTATTCCAAAATTGTCTGGTTGGGAGTATTGACACTCTTTGAAGACTGATAGGAATATTACTTCTTTAACTACGGCCCCTAAGAACACACTATAACGGACATAATGCTTTTCTGTGAGAAGTACTTCAAAACCAGATTCCTTTTTGCTTCAAAATTTACATATTTTATCTGGAGGATCCAGTTCTTTTCAACTTACTACTTGTCCTATCAATGCTACTATTACTGTATTAAATACTATTATTACATATTTTTTCTGGAGGATCCAGTTCTTTTCAACTTACTACTTGTCCTATCAATGCTACTATTACTGTATTAAATACTATTACTGTATTAAATATATGTATTGAAGATACACATGTATATCTTAAGTCAAATTTACCCCTCACCACCACCCCCCATCAGTGAGACTAAAGTTTGGAGAAATACAAACATGGCCTCGCTACCTGAGTCAAGATGGGTGGGAAAATTCAGTATTTTGAGATTGTAGGCTTTGATGAGCTCCCTGATGTACCTTTAAACAGTTAAAATAGTTAACTTCTCATTCTGATGATGAAGGTAGAGTTACATAGCAGTTGCAATTAGAGCAGTTTATGGTTGACTAATTTAAAGGCTTATTCTCATTACAGGTGGTTTTAGCCTATATTACAGTTCAAGCAGGAAAACTGATTAAGAGGTAATAGAGAAGTACCTAGGTACTTCTATTCTGGCAGCAATATTCCTAAGTCAAGTTTTAAGGAGTTTAACAGAACCCTGTGATAGCTGTAGCTGTGGAGAGCTTCTGGCTGAAGAAGAACACAGTCACACCAAGCTATGCTCCAGCAGGAAGAGCTGGGAGTAGTGGCACTAAATAATATGGTGTAGCTGGGCACAGTGGTTCATACCTGTAATCCTAGCACTCTGGGAGGCTCAGGTGTGTGGATCACTTGAGCTCACAAGTTCAAGACCAGCCTGAGCAAGAGCAAGATCCCATCTCTAAAAAAATAGCTGGGCATTGTGGTGGGCACCTATAGTCCCAGGAACTTGGGAGGCTGAGGCAAGAGGATCGCTTAAGCCCAAGAGTTTGAGGTTGTTGTGAGCTATGATGCTACAGTACTCTACCAAGGGTGACAAAGTGAGACTCTGTCTCAAAAAAAAAATATGTATGTGTATATATATGTATATATACACATATATATATAGTGTAGCCTCTTTCTGATCCTCTCACTGGCCAAACCCAATGAGAATCCCCAAGGCAGGGAAGTTCAGGTGATGCAGTCTACAAAGGCCAGCCATCTGGGCAAAGCATCAGACATGAGAAGAGAATGGATGAAATATTCTTTTTAAACTAAAAATGTGACCCAATTACTATGACATTGAAATTACATTGAAATTAAACTGAACGCCTGTAGTCCCAGCTACTCGGGAGGTTGAGGCAAGAGAATCGCTTAAGCCCAAGAGCTGGAGGTTGCTGTGAGCAGTGTGACGCCACGGCACTCTACCCAGGGCGATAAAGTGATACACTGTCTCTACAAAAAAAAAAAAAAAAAAAAAAAAAGAAATTAAACTGAAAATGTGACCTGTTTGCTGATTAATGATTACATACAGCCACAAATGATGGAGAGATGAGCATAAATAAGCAGTTAAGGTTGTAATCCAAAATAGGTCTGCACATTTAATAAAGTGTTCAGTCACTGTTATGTTTATTTATTTATCTGTTCAGTCATCTACCCATCTATTTAAGGTGAGTGGTTTACCCTAGAGTGTGATTTATGTTCAAAGTCTATAACAAGTTTTATTATTTATTTTTTTTAATTTTAATTTTTTTAAATCTTCTCCTTCCCCCATATATCAGAGGGCCAGGGTTAAAACACAAAAATAATAGGAATGAACAAAATATGCACTATTTTATGTGATAAGTGGATATGATAATTAAGTTCTAATTGCGTATCTGAACAATTTATTATTGAATAGATTGACAAAGAAGAGGAAGAATCAACGAGACCTGTTGGGGCCAAAGAATCAGTCGACTGGGTGGATCTAGATTAGTAAGGAAAAAATGGAATCAACCATCCAGAAAAGCTGGTAGTAGCTCACAAATTTGCTTGTCCACATTTAGTTCCTAGTGTAGAGGAATGGACACCATGGTTGCAAAGGACAGTTACAGATTCTTATCACTTTAAAAGGAAATGCTGAGAACAGGACAGTCTCCTGCCAAGCCTGGAGACACTTTGTGACCTGAGGGCAGTCTGGAATGAGTGCATTCCAGAATGTGTTCCAGAATGAGATAAGATCAGGCACTCAATAGTAAGCATGTGTTAAACATTGATGCTTATTAGTTCTTCATGAGGGTTAGAAACACATGAGGAAAGAGCACGTGGCAATCCTTATGCATGTATCTCTCATATGTAATTACTTTAACTCTCCACACCTGTTATATTTAACCTTAATAAATAGCCATTTATTAATGGGGAGGGGGCTTGGGGCTACCCTGCAATTAAGGTTAGCCTGCCTTCTGCAAGCTTGTTCTTCTCATCCATGTCACGCTTAGTTCCTTCTTGTGGTGACTGAGACCAGGGCCTTAGGGGTTGCGGCATCTGGCATAGTCGGCAGGATACAATAGGACACTAGGGACACAGACTGAAGGTGACAAAGGACACCCAGAAGTAAATGAAGCCTTTGGTAGACAGTGGGAAGAAGTCCCAAAGGGAAACTCTGCTCAGAGAAAGCGGGACTTTTGGCTATACCAGAAACAAAGGAACTCCACTCTGGATAAGTGAGGCCTTTGGCAAATAATAAGCAAAGATATTTAGAGAAAATAATGGGTAACTTACTGTTTGGGGAGTCACGAGAAATAGAAACTGAAGAAGAAGGGTATGTTGGAGCAGAATTTGAAAGTGAGGAGAATAGTGAAGTTCAGTGGAAATCTAGACCTAAGAAGAATTGGTAACCAGAAGCAAGCATATGAAGGTTTTTCTGGCCCTTCCTCGGGGGAGGAGCTATGTGATACAGGCATGAATAAGCAAGAAAATACCCCAATGTCCCTGATGGCATCTCAGATTAAACAGTTGGAAGACCGGTTGAATAGTCTCATAGTTGGAATGTTAACATAAATCAGCCAACATTGCCCTCCACTCCTCGGTATAGATGAACCACCTGTGACTTCTGTTATGAAGGCTGTATTAGAAGGGTGAAAGACTGGTGACTTTAATTGGGAGAACACTTTGGGGCTTTTTCCGGTCACAGTTGCTGATATTCCTTCATTTTGATCACCATATTATCACTTTTATGATTCTGAAAAATTTGAGACAGGTTGTAGCACAGTATGGTATGCAGTCCCTGTTTTCTAGAGGTCTGTTACAGGGACTTGCACAAGAGCAGCGACTCATTCCTTATGACTGGGACATGATAGCCAGAACTATTCTTGAATCTGGACAGCATTTGCAGTTTGGAACTTGAGGGAGAAGGCTGACCTGGTGGGTTGCCAGAACCAGCAGAGAGGAGTTTCCTGTAGCATCAAAACAGCTCACTGGGTCTGACCAGTGGCTGGGGATTCTGAGGCAACTCCAGTATGATGATATAGCTGATGTACAGACAGGGCTGTGCTGTCTTCGGCCTGGGAAGGGGTTCAGGCTCCTGGAGATATCACGAAATCTTTCTTTAAGATAATGCAATCAGGAAATGAACCTTATACTGACTTTTTGGCTTGATTGAAAACTAATTGATGGAGCCATTGCTCAGCTGGAGCTCAGAGAGGCAATGCTTTTTCAAGCCTTGGCATTTGAGAATGCTAACTCTAAGTGTAAAAAGGCTTTGCGTCCTCTGAGAGCACAAAGTGCTCCCTTAGAGGAATACATATCGGCATGTGCTGATGTGGGATTGGAGCCCTACAGGGCTAATCTTCTTGCTGCTGCTTTGAAAGAAGGATTCAAACTGCACTGTGTTGAATATCATAGTTGTGGAAAGATGGGCATGTGAGGAGAAAGTGTTGGAAGTGGAAGATCACTGGGAGAATTAATGATCAAAAAACACAAAGCAAAGGGAAGCCCCCTGCATTGTGCCCAAGGTGTAAGAAGGAGCTCCATTGGGCCAATGAGTTCCTCTCTCAATTTAATGGGAATGAAACACTTTTACAGCAGGGAGGCTGTCAGTCCGGCCCAGCCCGGGGACCACAGGCAAAGAATATGGGTCTGGAGAATTGCCCACTCACCAGCAGCTTGAACCTGTCCAATTCCTTTTGCACGCCACCCCAGGTAGTGCCACTTTAGATTTACCAGCATGTGATGGTGTTCTTTTGCTTTCCAACATAAAAGTAAAGAAATTAAAGACAGGAATATATGGTCCTATTCCCCCAGAGACTGTTGGTTTATTGTTAGGAAAAAGTAGTTTAACATCTTATGGAGTGTTTGTCCACATCAGTGTTATTGATAGTGACTTCCTAGGGGAAATCATGATTTAGGTAAACCAACCAACTCAAATTTTAGTCAGACAAAAGATTGCTCAATTGTTACTTGTGTCTCACGTTAAATTACAAAGTACTGGTGAAAAACACACTAGTGGTCTCGGCAGTACAAACAGCATTTTTTGGCAAACATTTATTGATAAGAATAGGCCTCAATTAACACTTAGAAAGCTAAATACTTTACTGGCCTATTAGATACTGCTGCAGATGTTTCAGTCAAGGCTTTAAATCTTTGGCCCAAAGAGAGGCCAAAACAGGTAGTCAATTTTGCTTTTACTGGTATAGGAACTTTAAAATCAGTCTTTCAAAGTACATTACCTTTACCTTGTTTGGGACCAGATAATCAAAATGCTCAAATTCAACCATACATAGCTGATATTGCTATTAACTTGTGGGGTCGAGATTTACTTCAGCAATGGAAAACTGTAATAACTATACCTTCCTCTCGTACTAATTCCTTTCAAATATCAAATTTAGCATAGAGGCCATTGCCCCAAAATATGCTTACAAGCTATCTTGGAAGAGCAATAATCCAGTGTGAGTGGAGCAGTGTTCATTAACTAAAGAAAAACTGGATGCCTTACAATGTTTAATTCAGGAACAGCTAGAGCAAGAACATATTGAGCCCTCTACCAGCCCTTGTAATTCTCTTGCCTTTGTTGTAAAAATGAAATCGGGTAAATGGAGAATGCTCACTGATCTTCGCAAAGTTAATGAAACAATTGTCCTATTGGTCCCTTGCAACCAGGACTTCCTTTAACCTCCATGATCCCTTCCAATTGGTATTTATATGTTATTGACTTAAAAGATTGTTTTTTCAGTGTATACTTGCATCCTGAAGACCAACCACATTTTGCCTTTTCTTTATCTTTCTGTAATCAACAAAGACCCTATCAGTGTTTTCAGTGGAGAGTTCTGCCACAAGGTATGTTAAATAGTCCTACTTTGTGTCCACATTTTGTTGATCAGCTGTTACAGAACATTAGAAAAAAATATCCCACGGCCGGCTCAGCATCTGTGGCTCAATGGGCTAAGGCACCAGCCACGTACACCTGAGCTGGCAGGTTCGAATCCAGTCCGGGCCGCTAAACAACAACGACGGTTGCAACCAAAAAATGGCCGGGCGTTGTGACGGGCGCCTGTAGTCCCAGCTACTTGGGAGGTGGAGGCAAGAGACTCGCTTGAGCCCAGGAATTGGAGGTTGCTGTGACTTTATCCAGGGTGACAGCTTGAGGCTCTGCCTCAAAAAAAAAAAAAAAATCCCACAGCCTACATCATTCATTATATGGATGATATTTTATTTGCACACCAAAGTTTAGCTGTTTTGCATGACATATTTAAACAAGCTGCACTTACCCTAAAATCTTATGGTCTTCAAATTGCTCCAGAAAAAATGCAAACTACATCCCCCTATAATTATTTGGGATACAAATTGACTCAAATGCAAATTCTCCCACAACACGTTAATCTTAGTTTAGATTCCTTATCTACCTTAAATGATTTCCAAAAACTGTTAGGTCATATTAATTGACTACATCCAACTTTAGGAATACTAACTATGCCTTAACTAATCTTTTTAAAATCCTAGAAGGACCTTCAGACTTTAAATAATCCTCGTTTCACTTACTCCAGAGGCAAAGAAGG
Organism: Arctocebus calabarensis; assembly: GCA_963573935.1. Taxonomy (NCBI): domain Eukaryota; kingdom Metazoa; phylum Chordata; class Mammalia; order Primates; family Lorisidae; genus Arctocebus; species Arctocebus calabarensis. Next base: position 24,550 of record CAUYON010063262.1, read on the forward strand.
AACTACAGCTAATTGAAAAAGTTTGCCTCAAAAGAATTAGAGTTGACATTAGATTACCGATTTGACTGAAAATTATAGCCACTTCTCACTCTCCAGATGGAGTTATTTATCAAGAGAACACCCTTTAGAGTGGTTATTCCTTCCTAATAAAACTATACAAAATTTACGACAAAATTTGTGAGTTAATTGCTAAAGGCAGAAATCTAATTTGCCAACTTACAGACTATGACCCTTGTTCTATCATTGTTTCTTTTACAGAAAAGCAATTCAATTCAATTTTCAATTATCATTGCCTTGGCAAATTACTCTTGCATCTTATGTAGGCTTAATTACCAATGAATATCCTCATGATAAAAGATTTCAATTTCCTAAACTTACTTCCTGTATCCTTCCTCATATTGTCAAAAACTCACCAATTATAGATGCTATAACTTTTTACACAGATGCCAACAAGCATGGCAAGGCTGGATACACTGATGGTAATAACTCAAAAGTTGTTCAAAGTCCTTATAATTCTGTCCAAAAGAATGAAATGTATGCTATTCTTATTCTACTCCAAGACTTTCATTGTCCTATGAATGTGGTAACAGACTCTCAATATACATGCTTTGCTGTTAACCACCTTAAAACAACAACTATTGCTTCCACTGATGAAATTTCTTCTCTTTTTCAATCTATCGAAAGACTCCTTAGACACTGTATCCATCCTGTATACATTACTCATACACACCATTCTACCTGGTCCTGTGACTTCACTAAACTCACAAATAGATCAAGCCCTTGTTGGTACTGTTCAAGAAGCATCTAATTTTCATTCCTACACACATGCTAATGCAAAGATGCTTTGTGAGAGTGAGAAATTTCATCTTACAAAAACTCAGTCACAGCAAATTCTTTCTAGTTGCCCTTCTTGCTCAAAAATACGTGTTCCCTTCTTTCATGAAGGTACCAAACCTAGAAGAGAAATGGCAAACCAAATATGGCAAATGGATGTGACTATCATCCCATCCTTTGGTAAATTAATGTCATGGGACTTCCTAAGTCTATTAAAACTGACAATGTACTTTCTTATTCTGCTCAAAAATTAAATACCTTTCTATCTTTTTGGAATATTCAACTTTCTCATGGTATTCCCTATAATTCTCAAGGCCAGGTCATTATTAAACGACATCACAAAATGTTAAAAGATATGTTATTTAAACAGAAAGGAGGAGATGGTGCACTCCCCTTGAATAACAGTCCTAGATATATTCTTACTAAAGCTCTGCTCTTAATTGTTTTGACTCTCAACAATGGTGGAAACACAGTTACTAAGCATCACTGGACATCTCTTGCCCATTCACCACCTTCTCAAATACAGCAACCTATTTTCTATAAGAAACCTATAAGATAAGTCTGAATGGGAACCTGATTATGTGTTACACTGGGGTCGAGGCTTTGCTCATATCATTACAAAACAGCCAGAAAAACAGTGGTTACCTGCCCACTGGATTAAGCCTTGATATGAGCAAAAGACATCGCCAGTCTTTGACAAATCTGCCCTCACTGATCTCTTCAATAACATGACCATCAAGCGGACAAACAGACATTGTCCTCTCCCAAGAACCATTAACTCCACTTTTCCTTCTTGGGGTTAAATCAAAAAGCTGTCATCAGCGGCTGAAGATTTAGTGAAGCGTCAAGGTAAACCTCTAACAGTAGATTTCTTGTTCCTGGTAATGATTGTACTAATGTCAACAAAGGTAAATGCTCCTGGCCTGGCAGTTGTTACTTTCAACCCATTCCCGCTGCATGATTTTCTCTTATGCGTAATAGTATTAAAAACAAACAAATAAGAACCATGCTGCTCCTTCAGACTTCAACTTGGAAAGGATATGACACTACCATTCCCCAACCTAACATTCTAATCTGCACTATGCCCATTGCTACCCATTTATAATGGTTGCAATGGACAATGGGCAAAGGCAAGAAACCTCAGGCATTGGTTAATACTTCCTATGGAAGTGTCATTGATTGGAAATCCCATGGGTCAGCCTGAGACAGTTAGGTGGAGAAATGCATTGGTTTTTGTAAGGACAACTACCAGAGCCAACCATTCTCATATTGTTTGATATGGAGGAGGCATGTCTTCCCCTGTGCCTAGCCTGGCTAGAACAACATAACATCATTTTTGGGTAAATTTACAATAACATATACCTGAAACCTTTACTAAATAATTGCAATCTGTCACAGGAACTGAAATTAAAAAGCATTTCCAATAGTGTTTTTTTTTTCTTTTTTACTTTTTTTTTTTTTCAGTCTTTTTTTTTTTTTTTTTGCCGGGGCTGGGTTTGAACCTGCCACCTCCGGCATATGGGGCCAGCACCCAACTCCTTTGAGCCACAGGCACAAAGAAAAGATTTTTCTTTTTTAATAATCTTTTTTTTCTTCTGTGACGGCTCTCACTGGCACCAGATTACTATGTGTGCCCTCTTATTCATTTGCCTAAGAAAAGGAGTTACTCCACGAAAAGAACTACTGAAAAGAACATGGCTATTTTTTTCCTTATCCTACCCCAAAATGTTTTAAACAAAAATGGGGGATATGTAGAGGAATGGACACCATGCTTGCAATGGACAGTTACTGATTCTTATCACATTAAAAGTAAACACTGAGAACAGGACAGTCTCCTGGCAAGCCTAGAGACATTTTGTGACTTGGGCACAGTCCCCTAAGTAACTCAGTATTAGGGAATGAGATAAGATCAGTCACTTACTAGTAAGCATGTGGTAAACATTGTTGCTTATTAGTTCTTCATGAGGGTTGTGGGGAAAGAAAACATGGGGAAAGAGCATGTGGCAATTCTTATGCATGTAGCCCTCATATGTAATTACCTTAACTCTCTACACCTGTTGTGTATAACCTTAATAAATAGCCATTTGCAGAGGGGGCTCACGGCTATCCTGTAATTAGGTGAGTCTGCCTCCTGCAAGCTTGTACTTCTAATCTGTGTCACACCTAGATCCTTCCTATGGTGACTGAGACCAGGGCCTTAGAGGTCATGACACCCTAGACACAATTCAATAGCCAAGGCAGCAAGCTTATCCTCCCAAGGTGAGCAAATTAATTTATCATTTGTATCATAATATAATCAATATCAGATTCTTCTTATTCTGATGGATGTGGGAAATAGTCCATCAGGTGAAAATGGGAGCCAAGTGAAGTTTCAGGTTTGGAAAATAAACAGATTAATCCAATGTATCTTTCATGTAATTGTATCAATTTGGGCTTTCATCCTATATACTCCTGCCTTCTCCTCTTAACTCACGCTGGTGTGATACAGGTAGGATAAAGGAAGGGACTTCCTAGACACTAATGGAAAAGCTAGACTATAGTGAGAGAAACCTGAAATGTAATCCTGGTCCACCACTTACTAAAATCTTGAAGCTTTAGTTTCCTAATGGTTGGTGATGGCACATTTCTCATAAGGTTGTTATTTGAATTGATTAACATAATGTATGTAGATAAAAATGACTGATGCTTAGAAAATCTCATGAAATGTTAGCTGCCATGATAATGATGATGGTGGCAACACCAATGACCACGTCAGAGTGGTTCTTTGTGATTGATATTTTCTTTTTTTTAATAGTAACTATTTTTTTAATTAAATCATAGCTGTGTACACTAATGCAATCAGGGGTACAATGTGCTAGTTTTATATATAATTTGAAACATTTTCATGTTTCATTAGCCTTAATGGCTTTTTCTTAGTTATTGTGTTCAGACATTTATAGTCTGCATTTAGTAAGTTTCACCTATACCCTTCTAAGATGCACCATAGGTGTGGTCCTACCAATGGCCCTCCCTCAACCCATCCTCCCCCTCCTCTCCCCTCCCTTTCCCCTTTCCCCATATTCTTGTGCTATAGTTGGGTTATAGCCTTCATATGAAAGCTATAAATTAGCTTCATAGTAGGGCTGAGTACATTGGATACTTTTTCTTCCATTCTTGAGATACTTGGCTAAGACTATGTTCCAGCTC
>CAUYON010063263.1:0-18908 GCA_963573935.1 Arctocebus calabarensis
TGCCTGTAGTCCCAGCTACTTGGGAGGTGGAGGCAGGAGACTCGCTTGAGCCCAGGAATTGGAGGTTGCTGTGAGCTGTGATGCCACTGCACTCTACCCAGGGTGACAGCTTGAGGCTCTGTCTCAAAAAAAAAAAAAAAAGATGTAGCCTTCTGGTAGACCTCCTGAAGTTGGTACCATAACCTCCCATTAGCGATGCCAGACTAAAAATATCGCAACTAAATGCATGCAGGAACCCAAAGAGGTGAGATGATGCATCCAAAACGAGTTTTCTCTTTGATGGCATTTTCAGAACCTGGTAAATTAGTAAATGGAAATATAAGTGAAACTGAAAAAGCAACAAATGGATCTAAAAGCAGACATATTTGAAGAGACACTTGAACTGAAATTTATATCTGAAAAAATTAGCCAGAATATAGTTTTTTCATATAAATATGTATGTTTGTATACATAGACCACAAGAATAATTATGAAAACTGAAAATTACCAGAAAATTCCAAACTGAAACCAATGACTTCTCAATTCCATAAGAGAATAGGACCAATCAGAGAATTAACAGGGAAAGCCACTACCTCAAAATCTGGAGAAACAGATAAATACAGAGGAATACAGTCGAGAGCAGTTTAATGGAAACAGAAGCCACTGGACCTAGTAACTGATAAGAAGACTATGGTAATTTTAATGAATTAGTGGAGGGCTGAGTAAAGGACTAGCTTGAGAGTTACAAATTCCAAAATTCCCTGGGACCCAATCTTGGGGACATTCCCCACAATTTCTTTGATTTACTCCAGAAATTTTCTAACCTCCAGAAACTCCACCAATTCCCTCGTTTTTCTGGCAGGGGAAATGTAAACTTGGAGAATGTTCTTCACAACAAAGATTTGCCCTTCAGGGGAAGCAGGGCCTCTATCTAACCAGAATTGAATGAATAAAGGATTCCTGCCCCTCCTAGCTTCCCTGTGGGGGAAAAGAGGCTAAGACACATTTCCGAAGGTTACAGCCCAGAGATTCAGGCCCCCTAAACTGTCTGAGATTTAATTAAAGATTATAAAAACACATGGCCTCCCCCAGCACCTTACCAGAAGCTCCAGTGTCACAGCAGTGAATTACAACTGAGACAGCTGAAAGACACAGGCTACTTAAGGATTTCTTAGGGAAACCCAAACACAGCAGAGGAGAAAGAGGAAACTGCAGGCTCTTGTACCTACAGTAAACATTAAATACAGCCCAGCTCCTAGCCAGATTAACATGAAACCCCAGACTAAAAGTCTAATGACCTGGGCGGTGCCTGTGGCTTAAAGGAGTAGGGCACCGGCCCCATATACAGGAGGTGGTGGGTTCAAATCCAGCCCTGGCCAAACAAAAAAAAGCTGCAAAAAAACAAAGTCTAATTACCTCAGTTCTGATACATCATGTCTAGCTTTCAAAAAAATACCACAGTCCGAAGAGACAAAACAAGCATCAGAAGTAGTCCTCACAAATATTGGAATTATCAGATGGGAATTTAAAATAATTAATATGTTAGAAAAGGCTGTAATGGAAAAAGTAAATAGCATGCAAGAATAGACCAGTAACATAAGCAGAGAGGTGAAAACCCTAAAAAAGAGTGCTAAGGAATACTTGAAGGAAATGCTAGAAATTAAAAACTACTGTGATGGAATGAAAGACGATGTTGATGGCCTCATCAGTAGACTGGGCACAGCCAGAGACAGAATCAGTGAGCTTGAAGATAGGTCAATAGAAGTGGCCCAAACTCAATGCAAAGAGGAAAAAAGTGAAAAAGTGGAACGATATCTAAGACCTCTGTGGACAGTTAGAAAAGGTGTAACATACAAGTAATACCAACAGGAAAAGAAAAAGAAAAACAGAATAAATAACTTAAAATACCAGTAATAATAGTTGAGAAGTTTCCGTAATTAATAACATATTACAAAACATTGGTCAGGAATCTCAGAGAACATCAAGCAAGATAAATACAAAAAAAAGAAAAAGAAAAAACACCACCACACTTAATAAATCTACCAAAGATAGGGAGAAAATCCTGAAAGAAGCCAGAGGGGAAAACTAGGTTATAATATGACTTACACCAGACTTCTCATTAGAAATCCCATAAACAAAAAAAGAGTAAAATATTGTGTGCTGAGGCAGCGCCTGTGGCTCAAAGGAGTAGGGCGCTGGCCCCATATGCCGGATGTGGCAGGTTAAAACCCAGCTCCAGCCAAAAACTGCAAAAAAAAAAAAAAAGACCTATGTAGAATAGTGTATCTTGAAAAGTCGTCCTTCAAGGTTTGGTGGAATTCTGATGTGAAGCTATCTGGTCCCAGGCTCTTCTTTTTAGGGAGATTTTGTATAGTTGATGCTATTTCAGAACTTGATATAGGCCTGTTCAACATTTCCACTTGATTCTGGCTAAGTCTTGGAAGGCGGCGTGCTTCCAAGTATTGGTCAATTTCCTTCAGATTTTCATATTTCTGAGAATAAAGTTTTATGTAATATTCATTAAGGATTTTTTGTATTTCTGAGGGGTCTGTTGTTATTTCGTCTTTACCATTTCTGATTGATGAAATTAGAAATTTTATTCTTTTTTTCCTGGTTAGGTTAGCCAAAGGTTTATCTATTTTATTGACCTTTTCAAGAAACCAACTTTTTGATTTATTGATCTTTTGTATAATTCTTTTGTTTTCAATTTCATTTAATTCTGCTCTAATTTTGGTTATTTCCTTTCTTCTGCTGGGTTTGGGATTGGAATGTTCTTCCTGCTCCAAGTGCTTGAGATGTCCCATTTAGTTGTTAACTTCCTGTCTTTTCATTCTCTTGAGGAAGGCTTGCAGTGCTATAAATTTCCCTTGTAGGACTGCCTTTGCAGTATCCCAGAGTTTCTGATAATTCATGTCTTCATTATTGTTTTGTTCCAAAAATTCGGTAATTTCCTTCTTTATCTCATCTATGACCCAGCTATCATTCAGCATAAGGTTTAGCTTCCAGTTGTTACTGAGTTCCACTTTTATTCCATGATGATCTGAGAAGATGCAAGGAATAATACTTATTCTTTTAAATTTGCTGAGGTTAGATTTGTGACCTAAGATGTGTCTAAAAATAGAATTGCCATTCGACCCTATAATTCCTCTAGTAGGTACACATCCAGAATACCAAAAACCACATTATACTAAAGATACCTGTACCAGAATGTTTATTGCAGCCCAATTCATAATTGCTAAGTCATGGAAAAAGCCCGAGTGCCCATCGACCCATGAATGGATTAACAAATCCATTGTACATGGTATGTACACCATGGAATATTATGCAGCCTTAAAGAAAAATGGAGACTTTACCTCTTTCATGTTTACATGGATGGAGCTGGAAAATATCCTTCTTAGCAAAATATCTCAAGAATGGAAGAAAAATTATCCAATGTACTCAGCCCTACTATGAAACTATAGCTTTCATATGAAGGTTATAAATTAGCACAAGAATATGGGGAAAGGGGCAAGGGAGGTTAGGGGAGGGGGGAGGATGGGTGGAGGGAGAGTAATTGGTGGGTCCACACCTATGGTGCATCTTAGAGGGGTACAGGTGAAACTTACTAAATGTAGAATATAAATGTCTGAACACAATGACTAAGAAACTCCATGAAAGCTATGTTAACCAGTTTGATGAAAATATTTGTATATAAAATTGTATATAAAACCAACACATAATACCCCATGATTACATTAATGTACACAGCTATGATTTAATAAAACGAAAAGAAAAATCATCCTTCAGAAATATAGAAATAAAGATCTTTTCAAACAAAAACTGAAGGCATTTGTCAACATTAGCCCTACTTTGCATGTAATTGAAAGATTTCTTCAGAGGGAAGAAAATGATATGGCAAAAACACGAATCTAAGTAAGAAAAGAGCATTAGAAAATGAATAAATGAAGGTAAAATAAAATATTTTTCTTCTTAATCTTGTAGATAAATATTTAAAGTAACAATAATTGCACATAAGCCCAAAGGAGAGTTTGATAATTCAGTCTTAAAGATAGTAACATAGAATGTGCAAGGTACCCAACCATGGGCGGGGGGGAGCATGAGAAAAATAATCCAAAAGAATGAAAGATTTGAGAGGAGAGGGAGAAGGCATAAACAAGGCATGATAAGAAGTAACAAATAAGGTCCAGTGTTACAAATATATCAATAATTTTTCAAACTTAAAGAGGGACTGAATGCCTCAAGGCTCCAAGCTAAATTGAAAGACTGATTTAAAAAATAATGCAACTTTATGCTATTTATAAGAGAGATGGATAAATAAAGATGGTGCAAGGCTGAAGTAAAAGGATCTACTATGCTTAGTGTAACCCAAAAGATAGCAAACTCTTTCTATGAAGGGCCAGACAGTAGATATTTACAGTTTTGCTGTTCAGCTCAGCCTTGTGTCATGAATACAGTGACTGATGATACTTAAACGGAAGAGGCCTGGCATTGTTCAAATTAAACTTGTACACATACGGGCTTTGGGTAGGATTTGGCCCACCACCCATCGTGTTTGCTGGCCCCTACTTTTACCAGGATAAAACTGAAGCCCCCAAATTATTAGCAAACACAATAGACTTTAAGGCAAAATACAGTTCTGCATATAAGATACTCATTGTATAAGGCATTCTATTTACCAGGGGAAATTCTAGATTTATAGCTTCCAAGTACATTAAAAAAAAAAAATTCATAGAACTAAAGTACCATACCTTTTTCACAAATTAATAAATCATGCAGACATAAAAAATAAATAATAATATGGACATACACTTCAAAAGTGTGAGATCATTGGAACATATGTTGAGTGTATGTTTAATTTGTAAAACTGACAAACATTTCCACAATTGCTAAAACATTGACCAGAAACGTCTTGAATCCTCAACACCTGGCATTGTCAGTCTCTTTCTTTATAGCTGTTCTGATGATTAAAGATGTTAAGCAGCTTTCACAGGCTTACCGGTCATCTGTCTGTCTTCTCTAATGATAGTCCTCTTTGAATCTTTAGCCATTTTTTATTGAATTGCTTATTTTACTGAGATATAAGATTTCTTCATATTATCTAGATATTAGCCCTTATCAAATATATGTTCCGCAAGTGTTTTCTTTCAGTCATTGGATGGCATTTACATTTTCTAAGTCTTTCAAAGAGCAAATGTTCATGATTTTGATGACGCTCCATATGTCCATTTTTTTCTTCTATGGTTTTGTGTACCAAGAAATGTTTGGTTAACCTAGTGTTAAAAAAGATTTCCTACTGTATTTTTTTTCTAGATATTTTGTACTTTCAGCCATATGCTTAGGTGTATGATCCATTTCAACTTATTTTTTGAATATGATGTGAGATAAGGCATTGGGTTAAAATTTTGCAAATCCATATCCAGTTACTTCAGAACTAGACTGTCTTTTCCTTACTTAATTACTTGGCAAGTGAGGTTGTATTTTGTGACTTAACATGCACTTCTCTAATGACTAATCATACAGTGTTTGATTTTCAAATTTGACCAGCTTTGCATTCTGGGATAAACCCTACTTGGTTATGGCAGGGAATCCTTTTTATTTATAGCTGAATTCAATATGCCAACGTTTTGCTAGGTATTTTTGCAAGCAAATCCATGGGGGATGTGGTTCTGTAGGTTTGTTCTAACATGTTTGTATGGCTTTGTGATAATTTGGCATTATTTCTTCCTTAAATGTCTAGTTATATTCACCAGTGAAGCCATCTTAGTTTGGAGCCCTTTTTTTTTTTTTTTTTTAGAGACAGAGTCTCACTTTATCATCCTCGGTAGAGCTCTGTGACATCACGGCTCACAGCAACCTCCAAATCCTGGACTTAGGTGATTCTCTTGCCTCAGCCATAGAGCCCTTTTTATAGTAAGAGTTTCAAGTACAAGTAATCAGATTTTTACTAGATATTTATTTTTCTTGAATGAGCTTTGTTGATTTCAAGTAATTAACTGTTTCATCCAAATGTTGAATGTATTGGCATAAAGTTACAATATTTCCTTTTGGATCTCTAGTTCTCCCCTTTAATTCCTGACATTGGTACTTTATATATTGTTTTTTCCCCTTATCAGTCTGGCTAAAAGTTTTTCAATTTTATTGATACTTTCATAGAACCAGCTTTATATTTGTTTTCTTTCTTGTACATGCATCTTATTGATTTTTACTGTTTATGACCTTTCCAATTTTCTTGTGTTTAATTTGCTTACTAGTTTGATTTTCTTCTTTGTTAAGACGGAAGCTTATATAATTGAAATCTTTCCTTTCTAATAAAACTTTTAATGCTATAAATTTCCTCCTATGGAAATTTCCTCCACTGTTTTTACTGCTTTTCACACATTTCAGTATGTTGTGTTTTTATTTAATATAAAAAGATTTTAAAATTTCTCTGATGATGCTTGTAAGTAATCCATGGATTACTTCATAGTATGTTGTTAAATTCCAAAACTTGGGGATTTTTTTTTCTCAAATGTATGCTGTTGACTTCTATTTTAATTTCATTTTTATCGGAACATTCTGTGTATGACTTAATCTTAAATTTATTCAGACTTGTTTTATGTCCTAGATTGTGATATGTTTTGGTAAATGTCCTGTGTACACTTGAAAAGAATGCTGATCTTGGATAGAATGCATTATAAATGTCAGTTAAGTCAAATTGTATGATGGTTATGTAAGTCTTATATTTCTTAATGATTCTCTAGTTGTTTTGGCAGGTAGTGAGAGAGGTGTTCAAATCTCCAACTGTAATTGCAGATTTTTCTGTTTAGTCTCTTCACTTTTAATACCATGTATTTGGGGGTTTTTTCTTGTTTATTTCAAAGTATTAAGGAGGTAAAAGTGGTTTTGTTACGTGGTTATCTCATATAATGCTTAAGTCGGAGATCATCGTGTATTTTGAAGCTGCTATTTGATGATGCAAACACATTTAAGATTATGTCTCCTTGATTAAGACAGTGACAATCAAATATATTTCCAAACATTGCCAAATGTCCCCTTAGGGGCAAAAATCTCCTACCCTCACCCCATTTGAGAACCCCTAATCTAGAGTAGCCGTTGTTCTAGGACTAATGTGGTAGCCTTCCTTCTAAGATGCTGCCCTTCTTAGATCTCTACTGAATGCCCTGTAGCAACAAATTCTTCTCTTTAAGGCAACTAGATTGCTAGACTCTGGGTTCCCCTTCCCTGTGTCAAAGTATAATTACAGTAGAACCCCAGTGGCTGACACCTCCCTGCATTGACCACTTCCTTAAGTTGACCTAATTTTCTTTTCTTTTTTTTCTTATTTCAGATTAATAGGAGGATACAGATAATTAGGTTACATTGTTTGCATTTGTTAGGTAAAGTCCCTGTTGTAGTTGTGCCCTTCACCCAGGAGGTGTGCCATGAACCCTTACATTGCGCCTGTTAGGTGAGAACACACGAATCCCACTCCCTCCTCCCGTCCCCCACCTTGAATTTAATTGAGTATTTCTCTTGTGTGGGTGTGTATTTGTTCATCTACTGACTTGTGATACTTTACTAAGGAGAATGTTCTGTAACTCCACCCACATTACAGAAGATATAAAGCCTCCATCTTTTTATGGCTGAATAGTATTGCATGGTATACATATACCACGGTTTATTAATCCATTCGTGGGTTCATGGACACTTGGGTTGATTCCACATCTTGTTGATTATAAACTGAGCTGTGATAAATAATTTAAGACAAGTGTTCTTATGATAAAATGATTTTTTTCCTCATGGATAGATACTTAGTAATGGAATTACAGGATCAAATGGGAGGTCTAATTCAAGTTCTTTGAGGATTCTCCATACTTTTTTCCAAAGAGGCTGTATTAATTTGCAATCCCACCAACAATGTGAAAGCATTCTCTTCTCTCCACAACCATATCCGCATCTGCAGCTTTGGGACTTTGTGATGTGAGCTGTTCTCACTAGGGTTAGGTGCTATCTCATGGTTGTTTTGATTTTCATTTCTGTGATGGTTAGGAACGATGAGCGTTTGTTCATGTGTTTATTGGCCAATTGTCTTCTGTGGAGAAAGTTCTGTTCATGTCTCTTGTCCAGTGATAGATGAGATTGTTTGTTCTTGTTTTGTGGATTAATTTAAGTTCTCTGTACTTGACCTAATTTTCATGGACTGGATATGCACCACATGTACATATCAGTACAACATGCCTAGTTCCTTATGTTGACCACCTCATATGTTGACAAGTTTGTTTATAGTCCTTTTTAGTGGTCAGCCTACAGAGGTTCTATTGCATTTTCAAGCAAAAAAACAAGCCTAGAATTAAAACTTGGTGCTCATGGACCAGGTACAGCTTGCTTGACTTGATTCCCTTTTTCACACCACTGCTTATTGTCCATCTATGATATTAGTTATCCAGTTTTCTAGTTTTTATAGCAAGAGGGGAATTTGGGAGTGTTCTTACTCTGTATTGTCAGAAACAGATATAATCCTAGTGATTTTTAACATTAAAAAATTGAGAAAAAGGTTGTTAACCCAGGAACTTGAGATAGATGAAATTCTCTTAAGTATAGATATTAAATAGATCTTCATCATAATTATTTGTAGAATTAGTACCAACCAGCAGGAAAAAAATTATAATAAGCAATCACTATTTTTAAATTTTACCATAATTAGATTATAATATAGTAATGTAAAATCGACCTATTGCAAACATGGTATTCCCTTACCATTCCTGATTAAGTGATGTTGGTTTTTACCTTAATACTGATATCTTATGGGGCAGCACCTATAGCTCAAAGGGGTAGGGCGCCGGCCGCAAATGCCGGAGGTGGCAGGTTCAAACCCAGCCCCAGCCAAAAACTGCAAAAAATTTTTAAAAACTTAAAAAAAATAAATACTGACATCCAAGTATAGAATGAAAACATTTTTGTACATATTCATTGCTCTAATTCTAATCTCAACCAATAAGAAAGACAACAAAAAAACAGGCTCAGAAAGGTTGTATACTCAAATACACATGGCATGTGTGAAATAAAATAAGAATATTCTTGCTCCTAAATCCACTGCTTTCCAAAGTGAGAGCAGCCTTTACATTTGGGAATGTATTCCCCTCCTTAGCAAGTGCATAATAATATCTCTGAGAAATTCTCATATTCAGAAGTATGCCTAACTTTGTATTAAACATTTAGCATTTCCTTTCCTTTCCTTTTTTTTTTTTTTTTTTTTTTTTGTTTTTTTGGAGACAGAGTCTCACTATGTTACCTTCTGTAGAGTGCAGTGCCATCACAGCTCACAGCTACCTCAAACTCTTGGGCTCAAGCGATCCTCTTGCCTCAGGCTCCCGAGAAGCTGGGACTATAAGTGCTCCCATGATACCTGGCTAGTTTTTCCATTTTTAGTAGAAACAAGGTCTTACTTTTGCTTATTCTGGATTCAAACTCCTGAACTCAAGGGATCCATCCAGCCTCATAGAGTGCTGGGATTTACAGGCCTGAGCCACCACACTGGGTCTCATTTAGCTCTTCTTAAATCGTGACCACCAAATCCCTTTTCCTCCTCTAACTATTATTAAACAGAACCAGTATTTCTAGCAGCACACTGAGAAATGTAGCACTCTACAAAAGTCATGGTCTCTGTGAGCCTGAGTAAAGCCGTGATTAACCCTCTGTTCATTGTTCTTACTAGTACCAAGTTTTGAAGAGCAATATTCCAAAAAATTGATTTTATACCAGTCTTTCAACCCAGAATCCATGAGCTATTTTCAGTATTTCTAAGTACATCAGAAGAAGCAAATACTCCCTAATAAGGCATACCAATAAACTGTATTAAACATCTCCTTTCTTTTTAAATTGTAATCATATCAACTCATATGTTAAGACATTGAAAATGCATTGCATGCTAATTTTAAAGTTCTTTTTTTTAATTGTTTTTATTAAATCATAAACGCATAGATCATGTATCCATTAATGCATTTATGGAGTACAATGTGCTGATTTCATATTGAAGCGTTTACATCACACTGGTTAAGTATAAATGTCTTAACACAATAATTAAGTAAATGAGACAAGGTATATCTGATTTTAAAGTTCTCATTAACTGGTGACATCAGAGTCTAAGATGTACTAACTGGAGAAATAAACACTGTTGGTACAGCCTTATATCTCAACACTAGAATGAAACTCAAGTGCAAAATGACAGCCAAACTAATCAATCATTGTACTATCTCATTTGGTCTTCAAAATAGCTTTGTGAACTAGGGAGGAAACACCACCAGCTCTGTTTTATAGATGCAAAACCAAGTGATTCATGTGAGGTTAAGTCCTCCTGTTCTCTGTTATCCCAGATTTTCTTTTGGCCCTAGTTTCATAATCCTTTGAAAATGCTTATAATTTAGAATGTATTAAGAATATATATGGACAATGTAAGTCGTGGCACAGGCTGTTAAGTGCCTATCTCTTGCCTGTATAAAAAGAAATAAACTTTATAGCAAGAAAACTTTAATGGACTCCATCTTAACCTTCTAGTTCCTAAGGAAGGTTTGAAGAGCCAAGAGCTTTTTGATGAAATTAGAATGACCTACATCAAAGAGCTCGGAAAAGCCATTGTTAAGCGGGAAGGAAACTCCAGCCAGAACTGGCAGCGGTTTTATCAACTGACAAAACTCTTGGACTCCATGCATGAAGTAAGTGTCAAACATAAAAAGAATTTTCTGGGACATAACTTATGTTTATTTATGTAGGGAATTATATGCCAACAGTCCCCCCCCCCCAACAGTTGGTGGATCTGGGTGATAGTTACATTTTCCTGAGGCCAATCATGAAATGTCACTTCATTTAGTGATGTACATGTAGAAAAACTATGTCATTACAAAATTTCATAGCTACTACTTTTAAAAAAGTAGAATTCCCTGTTCATTTATGATTAATCCATTAAATTAGGATAATATACCCATCTTATATTATGCAATTGCAGTTCATCATGAAATGTTTATATAATTCTGCATACAATTAAAGGAGTTTAAAATGTCTTTTGTACTCATTAACTAAGCTCCTTTTGCACCTGGGAAATTCCAGTAGAGATTGGGGTACTCTCGGTCAGATATTTAAAAGAAAAAAATAGAGGCAAGGAAACATGAGCTGTTCCCACTGATCAGTTCTGAAGCCTAATCATTACTTTATCTTCTCTTACAGGTGGTTGAAAATCTCCTTAACTATTGCTTCCAAACATTTTTGGATAAGACCATGAGTATTGAATTCCCAGAGATGTTAGCTGAGATCATTACCAATCAGATACCAAAATATTCAAATGGAAATATCAAAAAACTTCTGTTTCATCAAAAGTGACTGCCTTAATAAGAAAGGTTGCCTTAAAGAAAGTTAAATTTATAGCTTTTATTGTACAAACTATCAATCTGTCCTGTAGAGGTTTTGTTGTTTTATTTTTGTTGTTGTTGTTTGGTTTTGTCTGTTTTGTTTTAAATACGCACTACATGTGGTTTATAGAGGGCCAAGACGTGGCAACAGAAGCAGTTGAGTCATCACTTTTCAATGATGAGGAAGTAGACAGTGAAATTCATGAGCTGGTCTATCCCAGAAAATAGATCCAGTAACGTGGAGCTAATCTCCACTGTTGGAGAAGGATGGCACCTAAACCACCAGTGCCCAAAGTCCGTGTAATGAACTTTCTGCTTATACTTTTCACAGTTGGCTGGATAAAATTTTCTAGACTTTTTTGTTGGTGTATTTCCCCCTGTATAGTTAGGATAGCATTTTTGATTTATGCATGGAAACCTGAGAAAAGTTTACAAGTGTATATCAGAAAAGGGAAGTTGTGCCTTTTATAGCTATTACTGTCTGGTTTTAACAATTTCCTTTATATTCAGTGAACTACGCTTGCTCATTTTTTTCTTACATAATTTTTGTATTCAAGTTATTGTACAGCTGTTTAAGATGGGCAGCTAGTTCATAGCTTTCCTAAATAAACTCTAAACATTAATCTTCTGTGTGAAAATGGGTTGGTGCTTCTAAACTGATGGCACTTAGCTATCAGAAGACCACAAAAATTGACTCAAATCTCCAGTATTCTTGTCAAAAAAGCTCATACTTTGTATATATCTGCTTCAGAGGAGAATTACCTAGGTTGTGCAAATTAACCGTCCTAACTGGTATAGAGCACCTTGTCCAGTGACCTGCTCCGGTAACCTGTGGATGATGGTTGCAAAAGACTAATTTAAAAATTAATAAGAACTACCAAGAGGCCCTGTTTGTACCTAATGCCCTATTTTTGCAATGGTTAGCTGGCAAGAAAGTTGGTGAACTGATTGTCTTTCGGGACCTTTTGTAGTAGTTTGTATAACTTCTTAAAAGTTGTGATTCCAGATAACAAGCTGTGACACAGCTGAGAGATTTTTAATCAGAGCAAGTAATTCCTTTCAACTAACTTTACCCCAAAACTAAATCTCTAATACGACAAAAGTGGCTAGACACCCATTTTCACATTCCCACCTGTCACCAATTGGTCAATCTTTCCTAGTGGTACAGGAAAGCTCAGCTACTGATTTTTGTGATTTAGAACTGTATGTCGGACATCCCTGTGTGTAAAACTACACATCCTACATGTGCCATAGAGTTTAACACAAGTCTTGTGAATTTCTTCACTGTTAAGAATTATCATTTTAAAGAAAATAGAAGCTGTAGTAGCCCTTTCTGTGTGCACCTTACCAACTTTCTGTAAACTCGATATATTTACTAAGCCACAAGAAATCTGATTTCTATTCGAGGTGGCCAAATTATTTGTGTAATAGAAAACTGAAAATCTAATATTAAAAATATGAAACTTCTAATATATTTTTATATTTAGTTATAGTTTCAGATATATATCATATTGGTATTCACTAATCTGGGAAGGGAAGGGCTACTGCAGCTTTACATGCAATTTATTAAAATGATTGTAAAATAGCTTGTATAGTGTAAAATAAGAATGATTTTTAGATGAGATTGTTTTATCGCGACATGTTATATATTTTTTGTAGGGGTCAAAGAAATGTTGATGGATAACCTATATGATTTATAGTTTGTGCAAGCATTCATACAAGCAGCAGTGGTTTCAGAAACCACACAGATTTTCTCTAGAGGAAGAGGGAGGCGAAGAGTGACCCTGTGTGCAGTGAAGGTTGCTGAGGCTCTGACCCAATCAGATCACGGAGATGTAATTCTTTGCCTCCCGTCCTGACCACCTTCTCATTCCAACAGTGAGTCTGTTGACATGGGTTTAGTTTTCTAAAGTGTGTAAATGGGATAGAAAGGTAGTCTTGCGTATTTATAGGCAGCATCTAACAGTGGGATGATTTTCACACATGGCCTATACAGACAGACGAAAACAGAGGCTTCAGAAGTTTGGCAGTAACACACAGAGGTACCAGCAATATGTAAATAGCGCAGAAGCTCCTAGGTTGCCGATAATACACTAATTCCTTTCTGCCCTATGGTAAGAGTTCATTTCCCCCCAAAATGAGGACATGTTTTATGTTTTCTTTGAATGCTTTTTGAATGTTCTTTGTTATTTTCAGTATTTTTAAGAAATTATTTAATAAAATACATAATCATTTGCTTTTTGAATGCTCTCTAAAAGGGAATGTAATATTTGAAGATGGTTTGTAACCCAGCTGGATGTGAAATTTATGGTGCCCAAGAAATACTGCTTCAATATTATCAATGACAGTGTTAAGTTTCCAAAGGGGCTTCTAAAAAGTAGATTATTGTGTATTTATAGAATGTTATATGTATACGATTAAAACCAGAAAGCACATCACACAGTCTTATTTTAGTCTCAAAACTGTTGGCATTCAAAAAACAGAGCTCAGTGGAAAAAGATATGTGCACTTTGTTGTCAATAGGAAGTCAACTAATATTCATCAAACAACTATAGGAGGCTTTTTGTTAAATGGAAAAAGAAGCTGTACCCTTTTAGAATATGTGGGGAAGAAGAAAGTTATCTTAATCATGTTTGCATATAATTATGGATTTAAGTGGAAAAGGATATGGTGCCATTTGAGAGCATCTTTATTTTCTATGTATGTGGTATCTTGCCATGCCAAACTGCTGAAGTTCTTAGCAACTTCAGTGACAGTTGGTGACATGCCTAGGTGACTCAACAAATCTTGAAAAGTATTTTTAGTCATTGATGGGGAAAAGTGACCTTTTCATTGCTTTTAGTTGTAGTTTTTGTGAGATACTATACAAGCAAAATTGAGGAGCTAACAACATAATACTTTTGGAGAACCTGAAAGAGTACCTGCCTTCTCTAGAAAAACAAACAAAAAGGAAAAATTTGCAATTCCAAATGGAAAGCTAATATGATTAGTGAATATGGAATGCTTGATAATTAGCATAAGATGAGCTCTGGGCATGCACAGTAAGGAAAGCCAGTCTCCCTTCCAAATCTGGAGTGGAGAGATAGGCAATTCCGATCTTACTTAAGTCTTACCATTTTAGTTCCCTTTTAAATATTCTGAAACTACATCACCGTGGAATGGACATTATCAGACTTTGATCTTTCAAAACTCTAAGAACCATGGCGGCCTTAGGTGAGATCTGATGGTTGGTTACCCCAACAACTGTAGCTGTAGATGAATGTGTTTCTGTATGTGCCTGGTTTCAGTATTGGAAGAGAAGATGAAAATATAAGGAGGATACCTTAAACCATTTTAAATGGAAGTTTCATCATTTTCCAGTCTATTTGCAATCAACCTGATCCACCAACGATTAGTGACCAGGTTTTCAGGAAAGGATTAGCTTCTCTCTAGAAAATGTCTGAAAGAAGGATTTTATTTTCTAATGAAAGGCTGTATGAAAATACCCTCCTCAAATAACTTGCTTAACTACATATAGATTCAAGTGTGTCAATATTCTATTTTGTATATTAAACAAATGCTATATAATGGGGACAAATCTATATTATACTGTGTATGGCATTATTAAGAAGCTTTTTCATTATTTTTTATCACAGTAATTTTAAAATGTGTAAAAATTAAAACCAGTGACTCCTGTTTAAAAATAAAAGTTGTAGTTTTTTATTCATGCTGAATAATAATCTGTAGTAAAAAAAAAAATGTCTTTTTACCTACGCAGTGAAATGTCAGACTTGTGTGGAAATGTTTAACTTTTATTTTTCATTTAAATTTGCTGTTCTGGTATTACCAAACCACACATTTGTACTGGATTGGCAGTAAATGTTAGTTAGCCATTTACAGCAATGCCAAATATGGAGAAACATCATAATAAAAAAAAATCTGCTTTTTCATTATGTGACTCCAATCTGGTTTTGTAGAACTCATCCAGTTCAATTATCCTGCTTCCCCCCTGCTTCTTGTACTACAAGTAGGGTCACCACTTCGGGAACCCTAAGATAACAAAGTGGACATTTAAATGTCAATGGGCAATGTTTGCATGCTAATATGGTATAATTTCAAAATGTGCTTAATCTTGTGGCCAGAGACCCAATCCCATCCATGCCTCAAAGGGCTGTGTACACATTACTGCAAAGGGTGCAGCAGGAATGAGGGACTTAATCCTGAAGCTGCTTCAGATATAACGGTCTTTATCAGGAAAGGGGGCATTTTATGTAAACGAATGTTGTCTGGTCAAAATTCTTAACTTACTTAAAAATTCCCTGCTTTTTCCAAGAAAAAGGAATTAACATTTAATACGTATCAGGACGGTACGGCACAGTAGAGGTGATAAAGGCAGTGGGGGAGGGCAGCGGTAAGCCAGCTGCTCTCTGCAGTCTGTTCAATATATGCAAAACATACTGTGTTCAGGTAAGATCCGTGAATGGGATGACCTAACAAACCAACTTCCCTACAAATACTTTTCTCCTCAGGGGCCCCCATCACTACGAAAAACAGCATTATACCAACTTTGGCTTCTCTATCAAATGTGCAAGAATTTGCTACATGCCTAGTACAATAAATGCTGAAGACAGCACATACAATTTGAATAAGAAAAATGCCATCGGTACCCTTGGTTACTTGAGTATGTTGACGAGAAAAGTATGTGAGAAACCTCCTTTCCCAGAAGTGTCTTGAGGTAGAATGAGGAGACACCAGATCAGTCAACATCAGTGTGTACATTCACCTCAAGTACTCACCTGACGGTTTCCTGTAACACCTTCATGCACAATTTTATACCAGTTAATCTTCAGCCAATGAATGAATGAAATGAAAACAAGTGATGAGGAAGATAATAACTCCATTTTCTAGAAAATGAAAGACTCAATGTAAGCAACTGATTCATAGCTGCTAACACCCATTTTATTGAAGTTTGAATGGAAAGCCTCTATAATGAGGCCATTTTATCTATGAGGTATCAAAGAGCTCGTCTGTGGTCTGTGAGCCTCTCAAGGAGCTAGTTATGTTTTTCTGCTTTACATTAAACCAATGCTTTACTGTTTGTAAGGCAGCATGTTTCAATAGGTAATCTCATTTAATCTTAGCTGCCATTATCCTCATTGGATTTATGTGAGGAAACTGACTTCAAGAATTGGGTAACTTGTCTGTGGTCACAAAGCGTGGAAATGGCTAAACAAGACTTTAAAAAGAAAAATGCTAGGCATCTGACTCCAGAGTCCATGCTCTTAACTACTGAGAAATTATTAATATGAAACTCCTAAGTAGAACAAGTGAACCCGTATTGAGCATTATGTATCCTGCCGTTTGGTCTGACCTCATTTAATCTAACCCTAATTTAATCTAATCTAAAGCCATATCAGTTTTGATTTAGACATTTAATAGTGATAGAGTGCCCCCCCCTTGTCCATGGGAACTATGTTCCAAGACCCCCAGTGTATGCCTAAAACTGCACAGTACTGAGCCCGTTTTTTTCCTGTACATACATACACAGGATAAAATTTAATTTACAAATTAGGCACAGAGATTAACAATAACTAATAATAAAATAGAAAAATTATAACAACATACTATAAAAGGTTATGTGAATAACCTCTCAAACTATCTTACTGTGCTGTACTACAAGTAACTGAGGAAAATGAAAGCACAGATAAAGGCAGGCTACTGTAATTCCTTCTCTTAAAAACATGTCCTGTACCCTGGGCAGGCTGATGGGTAGGTTCTGTAATCCGGTGCCCACAGATTACAGAATACCCTTGAATTTTTCAGATATACAAGAAGAGTATCTCATCAATGCTCATGGGAAAATCAGCAACCTGCTAGGTTGGCCCTAGGGATCCTAAAATGAATTAGGAGGTACGCTGGTCGCCCCAGAGCCTATGATCAAGCACAGGAAATGGCAATGTGCGTGGCTGCCCAGAGGAGGCCCAAGCGCTGCTGAGCCAACTCCCCCGCCAGGTGAGAGAGACAGATGCCCTTGGGCACCTAGGGAGGTACTCATAGAACCTGGGGTGCCGGTGTTAGAAACACAACTCAAACCAGCTTAAGCAATGAGAAAAATGGAGAAAGAAAGGGAAAGAGGGAATGGAAGGGAGGAAGGAAGGAAGAAAAGTGGTGCCCCGCATAACAGGAGAGGCAAGAGGTGCGTACCCAAACCATAGCCTCCCACTCAGCCGAAGGGGCGAGGAGGCAAGAACCTGTGCTCACCTCACATTGGCCTAAACTGGCTTGGACCTGCCCACCCTCAACCAATCAGTGACAAGGGAGAGCAGCTTTCTCATCATTGGCTAAAATTCTAATCTAAAGTGTCTGGAAGGAGCTGTCCCACAATGGTAATGTGTTAATAGTGTTTATCTCTCAGTAGTAGAATCTCTAGAGGCTCTAATCCCTTACAATTTCCTAATTTTTTCACAATGATTGGGAAGTACTGATGTTATTTTAAAACAGTAATAAAATAATCCATATTGGCTCTTATCCACTTAAGTAATACTAATTTTACTAATGTAGTCATTGTACAATGCTTTTTAGCAGCAGATCCTTTTTTCAAATTTTTATATTCATAATGCAAAATTAGGACTATTTGAGTAGCATTTTATTACTATAGATCAGGTTTAAATTTGTATTTATGTTTCATAACTATAAAAACCTTAAATTATAGATTAGGGCTTATGATTTCTGTTCCATATCAACTTCAGGATCCAACTTATCAAAAATAATCCTGATGTACACAAATAAGTGCCTGCACGTGGTAATAGTTTTTCTTCATTATTATTTCTCTAAAATGGCTTAGAAGCTTAAAAGAGGGATAAGGTGATTTAAAAATTGATTTTAAAGAAAGGAAAGATTAAAGATTGTCATAAAAATACCAAGAATTGAGAAAATCAGAATGAATGAATATCTTACTGCTTACGTCCCTTAGCACAAATATAAAAATCAAAACCATCCCAATTATAAACTGAAACTACAATAATAAAATTACTACTGTTGCTAAACATTCATTCGTTCTAATAAGGCACCACAAGTAGGGTGCCAACCCCATATGCCAGAGGTGGCAGGTTCAAACCCAGTCCTGGCCAAAAACTGCAAAGAATAAAAAATAAATAAATAAAAATGAAATGTCTGGAGACTCTGTCTCCACAAAAAAAAAAAACCAAAAACCCTACCCGTAAAAAAAAAAAAAAAAATGAAATGTCTAATGTCTGGGGCGGCACCTGTGGCTCAAAGGGGTAGGGCGCCAGCCTCATATACCAGAGGTGGCAGGTTCAAACGCAGCCCCAGCCAAAAACTGAGAAACACACACACACAAAAGAAAAGATTCCTCATTGGGAAAAAAAATTGTCAATACACAATAATAAAAAATTAAGAAAAAAAGAAGGCCGGGCGTGGTGGCTCACGTCTGTAATCCCAGCGCTGTGGGAGGCCGAGGCGGGTGGATTTCCAGTGCTCACAGTTCGAGACCAGCATAATGACTAAGCCAGAGAAAAGACCCCGTCTCAACCACCAGGACAGAACACA
>CAUYON010063266.1:0-12655 GCA_963573935.1 Arctocebus calabarensis
CGAGTAGCTGGGACTACAGGAGCCCACCACAGTGCCCGGCTATTTTTCTGTTTTGCAGTTATGCCGAGGCCGGGTTTGAACCCGCCATCTTCAATATAAGGGGCCGGCGCCCTACTCGATGAGCCACAGGCGCCGCCCAGAATAACTCTTTTTAATAAAGTCATTTGTTCTGTGACATGTGGATTTGTTCGAGCGGCTGCACTCAGGAATCTGCAGGGCCACGTGTGGCCTTGGAGCTGCAGGTTCCCAACCCCTGACCAAGACCAACCCCTTTTGTTTTGTTGGAAAAACTGAGACCAGGGAAGAAGTTATTTTTCTTTTTAATCAGAAAACACAACTGGTGCTAAAAGCCAGGTGTCCTACCTTAAGAATGATGTTCTTTCCAGGGAGGGTAGTGACCTCCTATAGTCTCAACTACTTGGAAGCCTGAGGTAGAGGATCACTTGAGCCCAGGAGTTCAAGGCCAGCCTGGGCAACAGAGTAAGATACTATCTCTAGGGAAAAAGTCCTTTCTTTCCCCAAGGTTTTTCATGTCAGCCTCCATGACTCCATCCTTCTGAGAAATGTTTAGAATCTAACAGAGTAGCTGTGTTGTCTCCAGCTGTATCTCTGTCTTCTGTTTGTATAGTTGAGAGGAGACACAACAGAAGAGGACCTCCAGGATGAGATGAGTGAAGGAAGCCCAGCCAGTAGCCCAGAAGGGCAGAATCATATTGAGATGCCTGGAGAGTAGAGCAGAATGCCAATCTGCCTTTGTCCCCAGGATCTGCTATTCAATGCATTTGAAGAGAAGGGGGCAATGATACCAGTCCCAAGATGTAGGAAAAAAGCAATCATTGCTGTCATCTGCAATAACTGGGCAGTGGGGACAAAGCAATGGTTTCAAGGAAGAAGCAGAGATGGATTTACCATGAAGCTTAAGCTTCACTAATATGAGCCCTTCTGGGTCCTGGGAGATTTATTTGCAATTTTGTATTTAGAATTTCATATTTTTTTCTTAAAGAGACCTCCCCACATTGTATAAGCTTAGGCTCTATAAAATTTCTAAGAGTAAGATGTGCTAAGTAGTCCAATGCCCTCTAAAAATGCCTCAAAATTGTCAGTGACCTGCCTTATTAGCTGTTACAAGTCCAAATTACCACTCTTTGGTCCTTCTTTCCAAATTACATCAGTAAGATTATTGGAAGTTGAAGAGATAACGTTGAAATCTTTATATGCTAAGTAACAGACCTTTCTTTCATGCTAATGTTTAGGATTTCTTTCCTCTTGGTTCATTATAGCACTTAAACAATTTCTACTGAAATTACTGATACAGCTTTTAAATCACAAATATAACTTAAGTAGTAATTATAAAGGAGATACTGACATCAAGCTATCTGCATATTCATTACATGTTCATGCCTTAGAAACATGATAATGAGGTTAAAAACTCTGAAAATCTTGATTTCTATTTAGATGGAGATTTATCATTATTTGTGAAATATGTCCACTATGGTTTCACTTTAAAACCACAAATAAAGTTTTAACAATGGGTATTTTTCTTATTGAGAGGTTTGTGGTCAGGCTAAACATCTCTCTGAACATGATTAGATCCTGAGGTTTTCAAATTCAATAGATAGAACATTTCTTTGGCCAGAGAAATAATTAAGAACTTCAGAGCTAATGCAGCTCTCCTGAGCCTGCTTCTTTTTTCCTGATGACAAGACAATCATACACACCCTCTTCTGGTGTTGGTCCTCAATATATTTGAGATTGAGGCAGAATAAATCACACACAATCTTTTGAGATTTCGCTTAAAAGTGATTTCACTTTTAAGTTTTTATATCAATAAGGCTTTCATTTGCTAGTACTAAAGTTATAGAAATTTTGTGTATTATTTAATGTTGTTTCCTCACTCTGAATTATCTTGAATCCAGAAAAACAGACACATGGTCATTATGTGAAGACAAAAGACAAAGGAACATTGAATAGTTAATTATACAATAACTAGAACTGTCCACTGTGTATTCATTCTTGTAACAGATCTCTGGAGGATGAATTAGCATATTTAGTTTGAAATCTTGTAAAATAGAACTGGGATTGTTTGAGCAGTCTCATAGTTTATGTAGTAACCTCATACATTATGGGGATCTGATTCAAAATAACACAGGATTCTGGATAATGGGAAAGGGAATGCTTTGTAAATGGTCCACCTGAACTAGGGAACTTTACTGACAAGATGTATTTGACAATGTCTAATATCCACTTTTCCTGTATAAAAACAGGACCACTGTAATAGTACAGAACACATTTGCTTTCTTAGAACCAAACTCACTTCAAATGATAGGCTGAAAATTAAATATGCAGAAGTCATTGAATTTTTTCTGTGGCATTACCATTGCTGGATGGGACTTCCAGAGGTCACCTAGTTCATCCCCATTTCCAGTCGGGACTCTCCCTAATACTGAATATAGCTGTATAGTGATCTGCATTAAGAAAGCTTTTAGGGATCCCTAGGGTTGGTCAAAAAATAGCTAATATTGGCCTGATTCACAGAACAGCATTATAGGAATGTCAAAATAGCCACCCTCATCAAGGAAGACATCCATCAGGGCTGTTAAGTGCTAGTACTACCTTCAAAAGGAAAAGCTTTATTTTCTCAGAGAAAATGGTGGTAGATCAAGGAAATGACCAAGCAGTGCTGGTATATTTTTGTTGTTGTTGCTGTTTAGGTGTCTATTTGAATGCTTATCAAAAAGGAAACATTATCTTTCAAAGACCACTGCAGGGGAAGCCCAGAGGTGGCTGTAAATGAGCAGATACAAATCCTTTAAAAAGTTTTTTCAAATAGCTGCAGAGTTGGGGGGGGGGTAGTGTTCACTGTTGTTTTGAACAAAATCTGATTAGCATCAAGTTATTGAAGGGTAGATGGTGAAACATAAGAATAATATTGACAGACCTGCTGTTTATGTTGTATCTTTTCCCTCTAATCAGCTGAGTTTGTTAGAGCTGATAATTTTATTTTTTCAACTCCATTAAACTGTGGGTACAAAGGACAAGAATTTAAGTGTAATTTGTATTTTCTAAGACAATTAATCACATTGCTGTTTTATAGGAAAAGTAATCCTTCACAGTTGTTTAGACTTCTGAATTATAGATTTGAAGCATTAGAATCTAAAAATCTATTTCAAAGGAGAGCTGAGGTTGTTATCTGGATTATTTGGGCCTTCCAGCTTTTCTGTTGCACTAGAAAAAATAATTTAAAGATTTAGCTATGATCTATCCCAACAATTATTTCAAGTTTCCACTTAATTTTGTGTGTAAATGTAAAATATTGTATTTCCCCCCATATTTCCTGGTTGCATAAAAGCCTGGTCAACTACAGGTGCTTCCAAGGCTAAGAAAT
Source organism: Arctocebus calabarensis (assembly GCA_963573935.1). NCBI lineage: Eukaryota > Metazoa > Chordata > Mammalia > Primates > Lorisidae > Arctocebus > Arctocebus calabarensis. Next base: position 3,386 of record CAUYON010063266.1, read on the forward strand.
GGGAGGTTGGACAGCAATAAGATTAGAGAAGAGGGTTAGTGTTTTTCTTTTTTAACCACATATCCTTTTGCCAACTTTCAAATTTTGTCTTTGTACCTCTTCCAAAGAATTCATTTGAAAATATTTCATTTTGAAGATAAGAAAGGCACCGTCTGTGCTTTCTCTCAGCCAGATGCTCAGTCTGGGTTATAGAAAGAGGAAAGAAAGCTCTGACTACTGGCCTCTCAGCCTCCTTGCTAGCTCTTGACTTTGGAAATGGGAATTCAGCCACTGAGAAATTTTTGATGTGTAGCTGCCTTTCTCAGAGAACACTAACCAAGTCTTTAGGTCACCTTTTTTCTTCCTTTTGGGAGGACAGGGGACAAAAGAACATGACGATCTCCCTGAAGTGTCTTGGCTTTATAACATTTGCACAGTGAGCATCTAACTGTGTGAGGTGCAGTTTCCACACCCACCATAAAACTAAGGCACTTGGCAGAGTACGTCTTTCCTCTTAAACTGCTCAGATAACTGTCCATAACTTGCTGTGTGTGTTCACAATATATAAGAAGTGTTACTTTTAAAAGTTACCAGTGTAAACAAACTCACATAGCACAATTAAGAAATTCCAAATGGAGGAAACAATTTTAAAGAATGAGAATCAAGATGAAAAGAGAATAAGGAAAAGAATAGCATATTCTATAATTTTTATTACAAAGAAATTAAAATCCTTTACATGCTATGACATTCAATGTCATATATAAATTCATTGCAGGCAAACTTTTTAAAAAATATACATAGTGTATATATTTACATTCAAGTTGAATAACTAATGTTAAGGTGTGGTTCGGGTCCTAATCTTTACCCACCCTGAGGATTTGCTCAGCTAGTAACTACAAACAGCGATTGTATCTTCACTTAGGCACATGGAGAGGTAGAAACTGCTTTTGACAGAACAAAAACCAAACTGGAGTGCAAATGTAAAGATCATCATTGAAGCAGCTTAGCCACATCAAGGAGACCCTAACTAGCTTTGGTCATCTCAAGAAGCTGAATACATGTAGCCTTGTCCTTTAAATTAAAACCAGAAAAACTGGGCAAGTGCTCTTCTGAGCACCTCAGAGTGTTGGCAAAACTCAGCAACTAAAGGTCTGCCACTCTGTACCCAAGAGTTGCATATGACTAAATTAGGCAACATAGCAGTGGAGCTGGGCTGGCAGCTGGGCACCTTTTCCCTGATAGGGCACAAAAATATACCCCAACAAGTGGCTTGCAAGATAGCAAAAATTAATACCTGTACATACAGCCTAGAACTCAGAAGCCAACTAAGATACTTCATTTGAAATCCCTACTAATTTCTGCCATCTTAAACTGAGCTTCTAAGTCTAGATAGGGGTAGGAGTGGCCTGTGACTTCTTCAGGCCAAGGTTCCTCAGGCTCAATACTGGACTCAGGAAAGCTCTTGGGCTCCGGAAGGGCTCCCAGGATTCTTGCCAGACTTAGTGGGGCTTGTTCCAGAGAGGGTAAGCTGGAGAGAGGCCACAGGAGTGGCTGTAGCCAGAAGCCCTTCTCGTTCCCTTTTCTTCTGTTTCATCCTGCGGTTCTGAAACCAGATTTTGACTTGGGTGTCATTTAGCTGCAAGCAGTTGGCGATCTCCATGCGTCTGGCTCGGGTTAAGTACTTATTGAAATGAAACTCTTTTTCCAGTTCTGTCAGTTGCTTGGTGCTGAAATTGGTGCGGATCGCGCTGGACGGGCTAGCAACTCCATACTCCAATTTGTCTGCAACATAAAGACAGGACGTCAGCAGGGCAAGTTGACACCGAGACAGAACGTAAGCGACCAGTGGAGCTAGAGGTAGAAACAAAGTCGCAGCGCAGCTCTCCTGGGTCTCTACCAACACAGTTGCGCCAGGAAAAACACTCCTTGGAGAGTTATTTTATATATTTTACTAAGCGCCTGGCATGTTTTCCGAGCCTGGACTCGAGGCACGCCCGATGAAATTCGCCTACTGTAATAATGCCCAAGCGCGCGTTTCCTGCATAAAACCCAAACCGCTGTATAGAAGGACAGCGGCAAGGCGCTCCGGTGCGCTTCCGCGAGGGAGACTCAATTCCCAACCCCTGGTGCCTTCATCCAAGGCCCACAACTTACTTTTCTTAGGGGCGTTCCTCTTCACTCTCATCCATTCAAACGTGCTGACGGCGTCGGGGAGGCCAGAGGCAGGAGAGACGGACTTGGGATAGGCCCCAGGGGCTGGGGACGCGGTCTGGAAGGCCCCTGGGCGGCCGCCGGCTGGCTCTTTGACACGCGCCGGGAATGGGCCAGGCTCCGCGAAGGAAGCGAAATCCACCTGGCCGCTGAGGAGGAAGGAGCCGCCAGAGAAGACCGCTGAGGTGGCGTAATGGACGTGCCCGTCGTTGGCTGGCCGCCCGAGAGCGCCGGAGAAGTCGTACGCGGGTCCGGACCCCGGGAAGCCGAAGTCAGCGCCCCCGGCCGCTGCTGCCGCGGCAGGTGCGGCGCCCACCGGCTCGTAGGCACCCTCCGGGGTGCACGGCGCGTACCGGGGCGCGGCCGGGGGCTGCGCGGGTGGCTGCTCCGGGGCGGCCGAGGGAGCAGGCGCGGGTCGGGCGGCGGCCAGGGGCAGACAGCTGACAAAGGCGCCTTCGCTGCTGCCCAGGGGGAATGCAGGCTGCAGGGCCACAGGTCGGGCGTCTGCGCGGCAGAACTTGGGTGCGAAACTGAGCACTTCGCCGCCGACCCCGCCGCCGCACGATATGTACTCCAGGTAGGAGCTCATGGTTGCAGCCAGCCCTCCCGAGGGCTCGGGCCAAGGCTAGGGCGTAGAACCTGGCAAGCGCTGGGCGAGACCGCCGTGGTCTGCGCCGTTCTACCGTCCCTCTCTACCCGAGCTGCCCTCGCCAAGCCATGGCGAGCTAGCGGGAGGTAAATAGTGGCCTAATATACCCGCGGGGGCGACCACGTGGTGCTAGCCAGCCAATCGGCAGCTTCCCCGCACGGACGGTTTCGACAGGCGCGCGGCTCCTGGAGCTTGCCCGGCTGCCAACTTAGTCAAACCCCGCACGGACCGCCTGGCGCTCCCAGGGGCTGCCTGGGGAAAGGCAGGGCAGAGCGCAGGAAGCTTCCTCCCCAGACAGGCGGGGTTCGGGGAGAAAGGCAGGACTGGCCTCTTCGGTGATGGCGGGGGGAGGGAGAGAGGGCTTCTTCCATCCTTCTGGATCCTGGGTGACCTGCCCCTAGGTGAGGATTGTAGGCACCACGGCGTGGAAGGGGTTAAACGGGAGCATGGGACTCCGCCCATTGGGACTGTTCCTAGTCCTTCTCCACAGAAGGTAAAGTTATTCCTCTTCCTTTTCTGAGTCTTCTGAGCTAATGTTACCCCCCTCTTAAGCTGAGAGCAGATGTTTGGTTTTCCTTCTTTCCCTCCTTCCCTACGACTCGTGGGACTACATTTTATGTTGCAAGCGCTGTGTGCTTAGGAAAGGACGAAATCTTCACTCTTTGACTATGTTTTCACGTTACTTCACAGCATTCCCTTCAGCTTCTTCCACCTCTTGCAGTTTGTGGAGGCGTGATGAGGATGTGTGTTGTAGTGCCAGGTTTTGATTCAGACAGAATAGTTTCTGTCTTGGGACCTTAAGCAGACCAAATTGTCAGAATAAAGAATCCACTGTCATGGTGGAACATTCATGGTCGCGTTCCTGTTTGGGAGACTGAAACGGGCATGGGTGCAGGCACCCCCTTTGAACAAGAAGCTTGGCTGGGGGGGTGTGTGCAAAGGTTTCCTAGGGATGCATCACGTCTAGAGGTTTGGATGGGCTTATATCTTGAAGCAATTAAAGCTGTTCCATCAGATAAGTGCTGTGTCGTCTCTTGCGGGTGAAATCTGAGGGCTCACCATGTTAATGGGCTCACGCCTTTCCCTTGATAATAGGGTTTTGTTTACTGAGTATAAAGACAGGAAATAAAAGTGCAATTGGCACAGGAAATGAAGAGTAGAAAGGTTACAAAGACAAGCTGTACATTGATGAACTTTTCAACTTTCTTGAGTATTTCTTGTAATGTTTCCTTCTTAAGGTTACAAAAAAATAAACAAGTTATTTACACACAGTACTAATGAAAGATGTGGTTTCCTAAAACTCTTTGTGAATGAAGACTCTTTAATCTACTCATAGTTTATTCAAGTACCATTGAAAACTTGATCTGTTACAGCCTCGTTGTGGCAACCATTTCATTATTGTTTTACTGATGCACTTGTCATAAAAGAGCATCTGAGCCCTTGCCTAAAATTCCACACTAAGGAAATCTGGAGAATGGGAAACATCACAGTCCAGGAAGCAAGTTCCTTACAGGGATGTGGACTTGTAAATAAATCAAGTCAAAAGAGTGGACTACTGGTGAGGCTGAAGTTGAGCCAAGATAGGGAAGGGTGGGGGTGAACATCTAGGCATGAGCTCAAAAAGCTAAAGGGCTTTATGGTTCTTGCACTACCAAAGTCCTTGATTTGACTGGGAGATGGAATCCTATGCTGAAAATAGTCCCTCAAGTTTGATTTTGCTACTTCACTTTTGTCCTTTATCCAATCAAATGACAAAGCTCCTAAACAGTTTTTAAGAGAAAAATAAAAGTTCTTCTCTAGCATCCTGGTCAGGAAATGATGGAGATCGTTAGAGCTAGCTTAGCCTTCAAGTGCCGATGCATTTATTCACTGCCCTCCTTCTATGCCATTTTTACGGTAGTATAAGCAGGTAAGATGTTGGTACTGAGTTCACAATGCCCCCTCCTCCCTCGTTGGCTGGATTGTAGTGGCCATTTTACAGCAAGTTGTCCCGTTCTCACAATCCTCTCTCAGATGGTACTTGTCTTATCACACACAAATACTCCTAGGCTCAAAAGCCCAATGGATGAAGAAGGAAGGTGGCCTTGGTAAACCTCTTTGGGGAGGACATTCTGGTTTCTGCAACCCGGGGTTGCAGTTCTTGAGTTGTTCTTAACCCAGGGGTTAAGATAGAAAAGTCAGACTAATTGTCTGGGAAGTCTGATCAAAACCCATCCTATTAAAGGCCTTTTCTTAAGGTTTCAGAAAAAAAACAGTCAGCCTACATGCCTCAGCAACCATGGCAACAAAGACTAGCATTTTGCTGCTGTGAGTTTTGGGCACATGTGTAGCTCTGTAATGTTCTGAAATGTAATATATATATTAGAATAAAAAAAAGTTTTGAGCAAAGGTTAGGTTCTTCCCAATACAATTAAGCCTTGACTTTGATGTGCCCATGAGCTATCCACACAATTTCCCTCAAGCACAAATTTCGAAGATTTAGCCTTGCTGAGGGAAGAAAATGTCCTAAAAGAGTGTTTTTTAGAACATTTTTTTCAGGCCCAATAGCAGTTTGCTCATAATTTGCACACAAAAATCTACATTCTGTTGATCCTACTCTCCACTCTCTTTAATCCCTAAATTTGTGGCATATGCCAGATCTTGGGGCTCAGAGTGGACATGTAACAAGGAGCTCCACTCCTAGGCTGCTTCTTCGCATACTAAGGTCAGAAGTCCAGACTCTGGTCATCCTGGGTGCAGTGGCTCACTCCTGAAATCCCAGCACTTGGGAGACTGAGGCAGCTGGATTGCCTGAGGTCACAGGTTTGAGACCAGCCTGCCAGAGAAAGACCCCGTCTCTAAAAATAGCCAGGCATCATGGTGGGCGCCTGTAGTCCCAGGTGCTTGGGAGGCTGAGGCAAGAGAATCGCTTAAGCCCAGGAGTTTGAAGTTGCTGTGAACTGTGACACTACGGCACTCTACTGAAGGTGACAAAGTGATACTCTTGTCTCAAAAAAAAAAAAAAAAAAAAGATTCTGGTCATCTCATACTCATATTTCCAAGGACTTCCTTGGCAGTTTTTGGCCAGGGCTGGGTTTGAACCCGCCACCTCTAGCATATGGGGCAGGCGCCCTACCCCTTTGAGCCACAGGCACCACAAGGACATTTTCTCAGGGAAAGTTAAGGCTAGGGAAAAAGACATTCTCAAACCAAAGGAACAAAAGATTCATTTCTGACACAAGTCTTAACTATACTATGAATCTACACCAGAATAATCTTAGTCTATAATTCTCTAAGGAGATACTAGAAGCTTGTTTAGGGAAAATGAAGGAAGATGTGAATGTATTAGGATATTTTGTGTAACTTTAAAGTTTGCCTCTTAGATGTTCACAGGGTGTAGGAGAAATGTCTGACTAATTTTATTACTTGTTAAACCCTAACTTCCCAAGGGTCACTTGTGCTGCTGAGTTCTCCATGGGAGGTGATAGCAGAGGGGCCTGAATGCCAGGTTGTATTTGATGTAGGAATGCTTTGAAATCTTTCCCATCCTGCTCACCACAGCAGCTATCCCCTACCCACCCCCCCCCCATGACTACCTTTCTTTCCCATTCTAATAATAAACTTCACTTCTTTTCTGCAGATAGAAGTGATGGAGGGTGGCAATCTGGTCTTCAGTGTGTTGAAAGTTGTTCCCAAGAAGCCCCTGGCAACTCCCCTCCACAAGCCCATGGTGTTTACCCATTGGACACACTTGAGCACATTGAAACTCTTGGCTACATAACCCTAAAGTATAGGAATCTCTTGTTTTCAGGGTATCATTTCTTTTAAGACACATTAAGAGAAAATTCAGATGAAGACACAGTTCTTTATAGCATTCTTCTTTCACCCTGGAATAGAGGTGGAGATGAAAGGGGTTCTAAGGACAAGAATTTTAAACCTGTTGTAATTCTGATAACATGAATCACCAGAGAACCGTGTTTAAAAGTTCAGGTTCTGGCAGGCACAGTGGCTCACACCTGTAATCCCAGCACTGAGGCTGAAGTGAGAGGATTGCCGGAGCTTGGGAATTTGAAGTTTCAGTGAGTTATGATTGCGCCACTACACTCTATCATGGGTGATAGAGTATTTTTTAAAAAATCAAGTTCCTTGACCCATCCCCAGAAATTTGAATCCAATAGGTCTGACTCAGGACTCTTTATTTTTAACAAGCCTTTCAGGTTGTTAAATGAAAGTTCTTCAGAACTATACTTTGAAATTTTCTGCTTTGAGAGTTGGAATGAGGAAGGGGCAGTGTAGGAAGAAAGATGTTTCTGTGGGAGGGACCATGAATGAAAGGAGGTCATGACTAGCTGGCCTATGAATATCCAGAAAAGTGTCCAGAAGTCTATTGGATGGCAGGGAATAGAGGTCAATGTCAAGATGAATTCTAAAGTCCAGTTGGGCTGAATTTCCAGAAAACATCCTTAGGAAGAGTTTAGCAGAAAGTTTCCCCAAGTTTGCTGACCAATTAGTGCTTTGCAAAGACACTTCATTCCTTGCTGCTTCATTAAGTCTTGACTTCCATGATACCAGTATGGTGCGAATGGAAAGAGATTTATCTCCTCCAGTATCTTCAAAGAAAATTTCAAGTGGTTCTGAAGCAAGGGGAAGAAGGAAGGAGTCAGAATGTAGATCTCAAGAAGGAGATTCAACTCTCTTTTTTCTTTCATCTGTCCCAAATTCTTTGGAATGTGCACATTAGCCCTAGGGATCTAGAGGGGGCCAAATGTCCTTTGACCTAAGCTGTAACTCTTCCTCTGACTAAAAGCTGACCTTTCACAGCCTAGGCTGTCAAAGCTAGAAGGCACCTTAGAGATAAGCTACATCAAACCCCTGATTTTAGAGGGAAGTCATTTATTCAGAGGTTAAATGGCAAATCCATCCTGCAAAAAATGAGGGAACCACCTTGGTTCTCCTGACTCCACACTCCACAATCCTGCCTGTCTATGACCTGCAAAGAGGGAGAAATAAGGTAGCCACTCTGTGTGCTGTGGCAGGCCTCCACCCTGAGCAAGCAGAGCAGTGTTCAAGGAGACACCCTCATTTCTGGGAGACCACACAGTTGGTGAGACTGAGAGGCCTACTGCCCTCCCCTTGAAATTTGTCTGCTAAACCTGTGCCCAAGACTTCTGTAGCCCTACCATAAGTTAATTCTATGAGAGAGGACAGAGATGGGCCTGGTTCCCCACTTCCTTCACCACTAAGCAAGGGTAAAGAATTCGCTAACTTCCTGTTCAGGTTGATTAGTATCAGGGTCTTGTGGAGACAAAACAAGAGGTGTCCTGAGACTTTTCTCTTCCTTCCTTCCTTCCTTTTCTTTCTTTCGTTTGTTTCCTGGGCTAAAGTACATCATACCTCACTGTAATCTCAAACTGGGCTCAAGCTATCCTCCTGCCTCAGCCTCCCAAATAACTGGGTCTGTCTTGCTTGGCTGGTCTCTGACGTGCTCAGACTAGTCTCTGAACTCCTGACCTCAACTGAGCCTCCTGCCTGGGCCTCCCAGAGTGCCAGGATTACACTGAGTCTTTGCACTCAGCTGGTGTCCCAAGATTAATTTCACTAGACACAGCAAGTACAAGGAAGGACATGTATGAACATATTCAGGCACACGCAGGTCAGTTACACTTGTACTAACAACTTTTTGTTGTTGTTTTTATTTCTTTATTTTTAAAATGGGTAATAACTTTAGATAGATATGGTCTAAGATACAAAGGGGGTATGCAGTGAAATTTCCACTCTTGTCCTCAGCCACTTAGTTCTCTTTCATATAGGTAATTAGTTTTATTGGTTTCTTGCCTGTCTTTCCAGAGATACTTTTTACCTGAATAATTCTCTTTCTCTCACCCACACACATATAATTTCCCTACAGTTTTTTACACAAGTGGTGGCATGCTCAACAGACTCTTTTGTACTGTGTTTTTACCCTTATTGTTTTGTTTTGGTTTTTTTTTTGGAGACACAGTCTCACTTTGTCACCATGGCTGGCGTGCCATGGTGTCACAGCTCATAGCAACCTCAATGCTTGGGCTCAGAGTGATTCCTCTTGCTTCAGCTTCCCTGGTAGCCCACCACAAGGGTGGGCTGTTTTTTAGAGATGGGATCTCAGTCTTGTTCAGGCTGGTCTCAAACCCCTGAGCTCAGACAATCCACCTGCCTTGGCCTCCAGATTATAATCCTCTAATCCCAGAGTTATAGGTATGAGCCACTGTGCTTGAAGTGGTCTTGAAGACCATTCCCTATAAATACATACAGAATACCCCAGTTTATTTTTACAACGTCATGCTGTTCTACTGTATATACTGACCACAGTTTATTTAGCCAGTCTCTATTGATAGGCAATTCATTTGTTTTCATCCTTTTTTTTTTTTTTTTTTTTTGAGACAGAGCCTCAAACTGTCACCTGGGTAGAGTGC